>CATIWF010201282.1:0-85700 GCA_949630135.1 Balakata baccata
GAAAAAGGTGTTTTCATGTCATACAATATTTGATTGTATGTTTCGGTAAAATTAAAAATTTTTGAAATCTATAATTTTGACCGAGACCGAGAGCTCCCCTCAATCCAAAGAAAAATAAACGCTTCCGCTGCCAGCCAACAAATTATTGAAGCTACACCTACCCACCTCATGCTTGATTTTCAAGATTTTTGTCTATTTTGATTTGATTTCTGAAAGCAAAAAAGAAGAATATATAGAATTTGGCTGGTGGGTGTGGATATATCAATAATGCCAATGTAAAGCTCATGCTCCAAGAAGTTAGAGAGTCTAGTTGAGATTACTTAGCCGCTTGAAATAGTTAAAGAAGTTTATTACTTTCTGAGTGGAAGAAGGAAAATAAAGAATGTGAAAATGGGGATATATAGTTTATCAATTTTCATCCTTGTTACCCGACAAGAATCAATCTTTTGCCTTTCTCATTCCAAATATTAGCAGAGTACTCTGCACCCTCCCCTGTTTCCTCTGTTTTCCATTTGAAACATACAGGAAAACCCATGAGATAATTACCATCTCTGTAAATTCATATTCACATCAAACACTCAGTCTATCACTGGATCAAGGTCATGCACAAATCTTAATAATTATAAAAAAAGTTGCAAAACTACCCTTCTCTGCTTCCTTTGTTTTCCATTTAAAACATACAAGAAAACCTAATAATCAGCATATATATAAATTCATATTCGCATCTAAACTAGACTTACGTGAACTGAACTTACATCTAAACTTACATGAACTAATTATAAATTTAAAAAAGTCTAGGAACTATGTTTTCATTTTACAAAACTAATTTCCAGCCAATTTTGAGATATATGTCGATGGAAAGCTAATATAAGAGTTGATTTATTGTTGAAAATATGACGTGACATTTGACAGGTTATCAGAAACCGATCGAAAGTGATTTTAGTGAAATAAAAAGATATTTTAGTGATATAAAAATATAATTCAATAATTTTTTTAGATAAAAAAATTATAATTTATTATAATAAGAATAAAGTTCAGTGATCATAGTTAGTTAAAATTAAACCATCAAAATAGTGCAACCTATCTTCCTAAAGACATTGAAGAAGACGAAGCAGACAATGAGGAAGAGGGGTAGGTAAGGAGGAAGAAGAAAAAAAATGTTTCTTACTCATAATTTGCTGTCTCCTAGTCTCTTACTTTGGAACTTTATGGCCAACTATTGTTCTATAATAAATTTTACATTTTTAATTAATTTTTATATTTTTACTTGTCAGTGAAAACTTAAAATAAAAATTATACATTAATATAGGATACAGTGTTCTGATAAAAAAATATAAAAAAAATAAAAAAGAGAAAAAAGAAAACAAGTATAGTTGTTTAAGCTTAATACATTGAGTTTTTTTTACGCAAATCCCCTAACTAGTTTATGCAATTTACTGCAATAACTACAAGTCAAAAGTTAATCCATTCTCCCCAAACGAACATATTTGTATGCTCAAAAAGTCTCTTTGCAGTTTCAGATAATGATTAACGGTTACTAAATTTAAGGGATTTGAGTGCTAAAATCAAGGGCTCAATTCTAAATTGGATTGAAATAAATTTACCATAACCGTCCTTAACGAATAAAAAAACCACATAAATTTTTGAGACACTATTTCTTCAATATCAAGTCTTCTTATTCTATTAAATTTCTGATATTCGTAACCCAAAAAAAAAAAGTAATTACTCAAAAACGAAGGTTGATAGATAATATCTTATACTTTTTTTTTTCTATGAGTTTCATATAACTGACATGAACAGAACAAAGATATAAATATAATTTCATTAGATTTAATGTTTTCTATATTGTATATTACGGTTTTACAGTGATAACTGAACACAAAGATGTGATTTAATATTTTATTGAATCAATATTGATGAATATAATGTTTTTTTTATCATATAACATTATAATATTAGTACAGTTAGATTGGATAAAACAAATAATGATGTCGTTATTGTATTGTATATTTAAATGTCAGATATTAGATACACTGTGTGAATGTTTTATGAATATTATAATAGGTTATTTTTATGGTATATGATACTAATTTCTGCACATCTTATACTTTAATTTGTTCTGCCATGTCAAGCATATTATATGTATATTATTTGCAGATTATATGAGTATTCAAATTCTCACAGCTTCATTAACATCAAATTTTCTAATTCTACTAAATTTCTGAATATCCAAACCCAAAAACAAGAAAATCAAGAATAACTTAAGAATAAAAGTTGAAAGGTAATATCTTATGCATTTTTTTGTTCTAGTTTCATATACCTTACATGAATAGAAACATATACTGCAATATAAATGGTGAATCGTCAAATAACATGGTTAAAAATATTTTCCTACCTCCACATTTAATGATTTCTCTATTATATATGGCAATTTTTAATGGAAAATGAATATAAATACGTGATTTAATGACTTCTTGATTCAATAATAAGTAATATAATTATATATATATATATATTACATTATATTGTAGGGAGTAAGATTAAAATAAACCAAAGAATGTATTGTTATTGAATTAAATATGTTAAGTCGAAATTTCACATTGTGTGTTTGTATGGTATAAGAAGGTTATATTCAGTTATCTTTGTAGTATATAATATTAAATTCTGCACGTATCACACATCAATTTGTTTATGCCACAGCAAACATGTTATATGCAAATGTGTATTTGAACAGAGTAAAAGCAAAGATTAGAAATATACCAGTCAGATTGAATAGGCAAGTTATGTGGATAATGCACTTCAAATTTATCTTTATGCCTCTCGAATACACTTAGAATGGATAAAAAGTAGGGCAATAATATCTTATATGGTAAAACAGCCTCAGCAAGCTTTTTGTCCATACGGGTATCCCTCAATGAATTATACACTGAAAATAATCTAGTATGAAGTCCAAATGGCCCAAAATCCAGTGCCTGTCCTTAGTCATAAATTGGAAACAATGCATCATCTACTTCTGACCAAGGAGTGTTGCAGTGCATGATGAAGCCTATTACATATTCAGCAATTATGTGCTTCTCAGAAACTACTGATAAGTCTTTTGTCTTCTTATACAAGTCATATAAAGCTTGTATCATTTGATCAAAAAAATTATCGGTGGTTGTTGTAAACTTCATAATAATTGAACTAGAATATCTCCCTTTCTTCCTTAGTTGGTAAAATAGAACATCTATGTGCTGAAAATAAGGATAAAAAAGATTTCATCAAGTGAAAAAAGGTGTATACATGTGTTCATATACTACATTATCAATGAAAGTTAAAAAAGTATAAAAACTTACAGTTGATGATAAAAAATAACCAGTCGTATATAAATAAAAAAACCATATCTTCTCTGTGATAGCATGAATTTCATAATCCAAAAGTGGAAACAATATATTTGCACCGCCAACAAAAACTTTTTTTCTATAAAATATAAATAATCCACTATCCAGCACAAGATATATGAATAATGACTGTATGATAATGACAATGTTACCTATATATAACTAGTAATTAACATTATATGATAAACAATATCAATCATTAAAGTAACAACATCAAAGAAACATTATGTTATACTAATAATTGAAAAGGTAAATGAAAACTTTATCCAGCATTTATATTTGAAGCATTAAAAAAACAATTCATAGCTTAGTTATTCCTTTTGTTCATGCCTTTTTACAACCATGATTCAAATTGATCAATTTCTCCCTGATGATGTCTCTCACCAACTCTGTCATTTAGAGCAGAAATTCCTCTGTTCGACTTCTTCCTCCGTCCATCATTGCCACTCGGTTCAGAAGAACTAAAGTCATTAACAAATGGAGATTTCATCAAGGCAGAAGGCTTAACATTTCTCTTGCACACAGTGGGGGGAGTTATACTGTTAGTACTCTTAAAAGGAACAATGGCCAATTCTCCAGGTTTCAAAAAGCATTACAAAAATGTTAAATATAGAACCTTATGTTCATTTTATATGATAACCCTACAAACAACATTGAATTTATATGTTATGATGTTTTTGAACATAATGTATATATTTAGGCAAGTTACCTTATGCAAATTGAGTGCAGTTGTAGCAAAAAAAAAAGTAGAGTTAATCTCTGCAAAAAAAAAAGCTGGAGGTAGATTATCAAAAAATGAATCTGAACCTTAAAAATTTGAATGCAACTACACATATGGGAAAAGTTATTACTATAAAATTAAAAACTAAAATGAACAAAACAAATACATCATCCACGATATCATTGCCAATGGTCTCGCTTCCTTTTGCATCAGCATGTCCACCACCTGCAGCCTCACCAACATCAATTTTTGCGTCATGTTCACTTACCATTCTTGCATGTTTTAGAGAATCCCCGCCATCAACAATAATGCATGCAACAACATCTGCATCGGTCTCGCTAGCCCTTCCAGCAGCATTATACATTTCAGTCCTATCTTGACCCTCAATATTACCCAGATTAGCTTCACCAACAATTTCATCGCCTTCACCTTTAGCAACTTTGTAAGAATTCATACCATCTGAACCACCTCCATCATCCGAAAATATATCCCCATATTCATTTTCTGCTTTATTATCATCAACAGCTTCATCTTCATACTTATTGCCATCAATTTCTTTAGATTGCTGCTATATACCACAAAGGAAAAGAAAACATAATCAATTAAGAAAGTATTAAAAAAATGTAAAAGATGCATATATTAACTTCTATTTATCACAAAAAAGGTTTAGTATAACTTAAATTTTACTAACATATATCACTAGGAAATGCGTCAAAATGTTCTTATTTTATAATAAAATAAAATATATACAAGTAATTACCTTCTGTATACCATCGAACTTTACAACATCCTTGTCTGCAGCAGCCACCATAAGCTTCTTCATCTCAGTTATGTAATCGAACAAGTTTGAAATTTTGACATCCAATTCACTCTTAAATTTTTGAAACTTAACACCCAAACTCTGATGATTTATTGACAATGATTCCAATTTAGTAACAATTTTTTGCTGCACTATCTTCATAGCATTAATCTCCTTCAATATCAATGAATCTGAAACTGATTTCTTACTAGGGAATTGAGCATCAGGTGTATCAATGTGTTGAGGGGTGGAAACAAAATCATCATCTGAGTCTTCATTAACATCATTCTTGTCTTTTTTCCATACACCATCCAAATGCAACTTGTTTTTCTCCTCTACAGTAGGACACATGTTTCCCAATGATACCTATAAACAAGAAAAAAAATGACAGAAAATGCAGTAATGAACATAAGATGTAATTTATATACTATATTTGATATCACTTTATACCTCTGATAACTTAAAAAATTGTGCAACATCTTTAGATTTGGACATACATCTGATCTCCACTTCAAGATCATTGGAAACGGACCATTACTAGTACGTTTAAATAGCTTTTCAGCAACAGAAGGACAACATTTATAAAACCATATCTTTAATGCCAATGGATAACCAAGAAAACGATAGTACATGGTTTTACCTTTTTTTTTCTTGCCAACAACCGTGTTCTTCAGCGAAACCAATGTAAAATTAAACAGCTCTTTACCCCAAGGATAGTTTTCAAAGTCACCATTGTCCATTAAATCAAAATCTTCCTTTAAAAGATAATTCTACTTTGAAGAAGAAAAAAAGGTAAATTTGTATAAAATACAAGACAACTATCTTCTTCGCATCTTCGTCACAATCCCATCTTTTTGACAAAAAAAAGTTCCTTAACAGCTTGCTTGTTAATTTTTTTTTTACCAGGAAAATATTTGTTCAAAATTGAATTACTATCTTTCCAATATGACAACTTGTCACACTCACCAACAATTTTCAAACTAGTGACCACAACAAATTCTCCAATGCCAAATCTCAAACAAGTACCATTAACACAAAACCATAACTCATCTTAGTTAGGCTGTTGAAGCTCCCTTAATAATAAGTAATGCACAACCTGAGCTTGAAATAACAAATCGCTCAACATAAAAAAATGACCAAAACAGGACTTTGAAAACATGCTCAATTGATCTTCTGTTAGAATCTCTTTTATATTTGTAACACATTCTTTTCATAGTTCACACCCAATTTTGGCAATAAAATGATCATCAGACTAATTCTTAAAGCCCTACTGTTAAAAGAAAAGTATCGTCGATTAGCATATAACCAATATATAACTATCATATAACAAGAAAAAATATATATACCTCATAAAGATAATTAGGCAATAAATCGTCATCATATGATACCGTTATTATAATAAAATAATAACATCAACAAATAACGTATATAGAATTAGCATATAATATAATAATAAATTTAAATGCCCTACAACTTAAATAAAATATCAAATTAGCTCCATTGATAAAAAATCTAAGATTATGTTAACATAAACTATTGCCATTATAAATATATAAATTATTAAACAATAAAATCTAAATCACCACTATGCTACAAGCAAATCAATCATATACCCACTGCATCATTTGCAAATAATATAACAACACTTTTAATGATTGCATACACAAACTTCAATAAAAAATAAAAAAATTAATCAAATATTTTCAAAAATACCATAACAGTGTTTGGCTTAGACTTCATGTGGGATTGATTAATCACAATCTTAGCTCTTTTAGGCGATCTCAATGGCGTTTGATCTTTTTTTTTTTTGCAGAAGATGATGGATCTTTTGCTCAATTCTTGTATCATTTAACTTTATCACTATCATTAAGTACACTTCACGAAATACGAACTGCTTTTACTGGAGATTTTAACGCATCTTTCTTCTTACCCATCAACTATACAATGGATTGGAAGAGCATAAAAAATTGATCAAAACTGTTGCTGTAAAAAATTGAAAAATATATTGTAAGAAATCCACCAAGATTCTATCTTTTCTTTCTTCCGAAAGCAAATACTATTCAATGCTATTGTTTAACTAAGAAGGGAAATTATAAACGTTTGATTTTGAAATGGTTGGAAGACATTTTATCACATACCAAGTAATTACTACACTAGACTCAAACCACCAGGGAAGGAGGTGACGACTACTAAACAAATAACTTTGGCAACAACTCCAAATACAAAACCCATAAATATTATTTGTTTATTATATTTAAATACAATATAGATGGAAAACTTTTTTAAAGAAGGAAAGAATTCCATTAGATTTGGGAAATGAGTTTCACGGGAATATGGATAATTTCATTAATTTAAATTTAAACAGTATATTGGGAAAGAGTAAAATTAGAAGAGACCTTTTGGTTCAACAAATGAAGGACAGAAAATAGTAATTTATCTTAAAAAAAAATCATTTGTTGTAATTTTTTTTAATATATTTAAATTTGAATTCACATCTGTATTCAGTTCGAAAAGTTTAATGGGCCGAAGTTGTGTGAAAACCTAATTGGTGGCCCATTCATTGAGCTGGTCCTTCTTTGTTTGGAATTTTACAAAAATAATGCGCACATGTATTTATTTACATTTTTAATGCCACTCAAAGTTTTTCTCAATTTTAGGAAAAATAATTTTATAAAATTACAATAGTAGTTAAATCTCAAAATCACTCTCAATATGCCTAGACAATATATTTTCGGCATATCTTCAATATATTTTGAGGATATTTTAGTTCAATTTTCACTAAAAACCAACAAAAGAATAAGAACAATAACAATTAAATCGTTAAATAAGAAGAAAAATAATAATATAATTCAATCAATATTTTAAATATCACAAAATTTCAAATAAACAGTTTGGTATACATTTCAGAATATTTTAGATATACTTTACGGATATCTTTGATATACTTTAAAAATTCTTTAGGAATACCTCGAGAATATATTGGGTATATTTTAGAAATACTTTAGGTATACATTAAGAATTCTCAAAGAAATTTCCAGAATGAATTTTCTGGGAACATTTTGGGTATATTTTTGGAAATTCCATATGAATACTTCGAGTATACTTTGAAAGTATTTTAGATATATTTTGGAAATTTATTGAGAATTCTCTGAAATAAATTTTTTAGAAATACATTTGATATATCTTTGAGATAATTCATTATAACTTTAGAAATTGCATAAGAGTTTTTTAATGCTCCATCATCAATGAGGAGTTCGAGCATCACTCTTACTTTAACATTCACGTCTCTAACGCTTCCAATCCTGAGCTCTCCATTCATAACACATCTACTCACAAATAGGTTATACTTTTTGGCTGATCAAATTGCCTAACCAGTGATCAAATCCGATCCAAATAATTTTAAACACTAAAAATATAATCAAAATAGGAATTACAATCTTTACCCGTTCTTATAAATAGGAACCACAGATATCGAGTTCTCTAATGCAAAATTCAAATTCTTATAGTCAAATCATGATTTCTGTATTTGGAATTTGAATTTGCCAACCGTCCATGTTGGACAAATTTGAAGGCACATGGTGGATCATCACGAGAGAGGGTTGATTTCTTGCCCCATTGCTTCTAGGCCTCCTCCTCTTCATCGTGGATTCGCTTTCCTCCTTTTTGTGAACTCTTTGATGAAGCAAGAAAATAGAGAGAAAAAAAAGTAGGTATATATGAAAATAAATAAAAGTAAATAATTTTTAAAAAGAAAATTAAATTTATGTATTTGATGTAAAATCATCTTTTTGTTTTTGAGGACTTATGTGCTTCTTGCATTTGAGATTGTGGGCATGGACAATATTCAAATTATTGAATTTGATGGGGAAAAAAATTCCAATTTAGGCATTTTTACAATAAAATAATTTCTGATTGAAAAAGTTCTTATAAAATTATATGCATGCAGTTACAATTTAGCTTCCAAATAAATAATGTTCAATTAAATTCGAAATTATTTTCTAGAATAAATAAGTATTTATTTTTTTAACTACTCAATAAATATGAGTTTATATAGGATTGAGTCATTAAATTTGTATATTACTTATTTTTAAATTTTATAAATGTCCCACATTCAGAATTTAATTTCGAAATATCTAATTTAAAAAGAATTAACTTTACCATTCAAAATCCAATCAATAGAGAAATCATACGAAGATTCACAATACTATGGAATATGGATCAAATTTTCCTTTTTTATTATTATTATTTTTATTTTTGTGGGCAATATCTTAATTTTTGTTGAAAATAAATGTAAGCTTTAACAAATTTGGAGGGAACGACCATGAAACTAGTTGCTCGACATACCCACTAAAACAATCCTGGCGGGAAAATGTCCGTGCACTGCATTCCTTTCACTCTAATATCAAACCCTAATTACCCTTTTTGTTTAATCCAGAAACGCTTCATATTTTCCTTTTTGTCTTCATTTTAATCCACTATCTTCATCGATTTAATTAGATCTTTCCTTCAAAAACCATAAAAACGACCTGGGAAATGGTTTAATTACTTAAATTAAGTACCTTCATTTGATCACCGTCTTGACTTTTTTTTCCCTTCCTTTTTTGGGCATAATTTAGGGTTTCCTGTTACAAGGTTATACCCATTAATTTTCCCAGATGAAAAAATTCCACTTGCTGTCAAAGCTTTTACTGATATCCTTTTTTGGCCCCTGAATTTCAGGTAGGGAGCTTAAAGTTTTGGTCTTGCGTGATTGGTGTTACTGAAGGGAGAAACTATTGTTTTTGTTAAAAATGGATGGAGCTTTTGAGGACGAGAAGGAGCAGACTATAACTATCAATGAGTACCTTAATAAGGTTGAAGAAGAGGAATTGGTAATTCTTCCCTCTCTTTCCTATGTCCACTTTAGGATTTTAATTTTCCAGAATGAAAGTTCTTATATGTCTGTTATGTATTTTTTGGCTATTAATTTTACTATATGCGATTGCTAGTGTAGAAGAGGTTAGGGTTTTGAATTAGTTTGGGTTTCTGTTTGTGAGACTGACGTTTGTATTAGTCATAGTTGAGCAATAGAGGCTTTATTCGTCAGGTATCAGAGAAGGGCATAAGTTATTAGGTAAATTTATTTGATGGCTAGAAGTGACTTTGTATTCATCATTAGCTATGCACTGAATTGATGAGATGACCACATTGTGTTGATTTTTCAAACAAAAGTGTTTATGTTTGTGCTTTTCTCTTAAATATATGTTGAATGGAAGATGAAGCTATTTAAGTTATTAATTTATTATATGGTAGATGGCATATTTTAATTATTCTGTCGATGGACTAGATACGTCTAATTGAATTAACTGGTTTCCAATTATATATGTTGATATCTCTGGTCATTTAAATTTGCTTTACTGTTGGTGTTTACCTTAAAGGAAGTGGATTTGGTTCTGGGTGGTGATGAGGGCAAGGAGTGCACCTACAATATGGGTTATATGAAGAGGCAAGCAATTTTTTCATGTCTGACTTGCACACCAGATGGGAATGCTGGACTTTGCACTGCTTGCAGCTTGTCTTGCCATGATGGCCATGAGGTACTCTTGTTGGAATTTCTTTCCATTGTGATACGCTCTAATGTTTACTAAAAGGCTGAACAGGAATTAATTAATCTATGTCCAAGAAATTTATAACCTATTTTCTTAAGTTCCTATTTCTTACCGCCATTTTACTTTTCACCTGTGGCTGGAATTGGGAATGGAAACTGAGAATTCCTATTTTGGGCTTCCTTTGGCTTTTGTTTATAGTTATAACCAGTAATTGTATTAAAACATGTATTCTAATTTGGATTACAAAACAAATGTTTTCAGTTTATATGAGTAGATGCGATATCCACATGGATTTCTTTTGTATTATTAAATTTTATTTCATTATATTTAATTGATATTTTATGCTTGCTGCGTGTAATAGATTGTGGAGTTGTGGACCAAGAGAAATTTTCGGTGTGATTGTGGAAATTCTAAATTTGGGGAGAACTTTTGCAAGCTTTTTCCACAGAAAGATGTAGAAAATGCAAATAATTCATATAATCATAACTTTAAAGGTTTATATTGCACTTGTGGTCGGCCCTATCCTGATCCAAATGCTGAAGAACAGGAAGAGATGATACAATGCATAATGTGTGAGGACTGGTTTCATGAAGAGCATCTTGGTCTGGGTTCTTCCAATGAGGTTGGTTACTTGGGCTATTACCTATCGGCTTAGTGATTTTTCTTTCACTAATTCCTTGTTAGTGCTATTTTCTTTGTTTTTGGCCTAAAATTGTTGGTCAAGATGGAAACTGTGTAAACGATGCCAGGTCTTTTCATTCATATGATTGAAGTTAGTGACCAATCCTTAGATACACTTTAGGATGGATAGGATAGGTCAATGATGTTCCAGAAATCTTACGTGTTAACTTTGCACTTAGTTTGAGTCTGCAATCATTTTACAGGTATCGTACTTCTTCACACCGTTTAATCTAAGTGTTACAAACCTGCCATATCCATCCCTGTCACCTGTCTCAGCTGCCACCCTACACCGTCCACCCACCACTGCTGCCCAGTTCCCCTAACCATGTCAACTTTCTCCCACACCAGATGTAAAAAATTGTTTTTTTTTTGGAAGTTTCATGCAGTTGTATGATTTATGGCACAGGCAATGAGTTTTGCAATATCTTATTTATAGATATAGTTTGAAGATATGCACTCTGGTTTTGTTTTTTGAACAAATGAAAGTCATAAGCTGTAACCAGCAATACCTGGAACTTCTGTTTTATACTTCAGAAGGGAAGACAAAATCCATTCATTTTATGGTGGAATTATTTTCCCAACTTAGACAGGAATGATACTTGTAATATTGGGGAATCTTCATATTTTCTTCTTCTTCTTTTCTTTTTTTTTTCCTGTTATATGTTGCTGTTGTCTTCATAATTGAGGCATTTTGGTTTGTTGGAATCCTGGTTGAGTAGTTTGATGATGATGATGATGTAATTATCCTATTACAGATTCCAAGAGATGAGGAAGGAGAGCCTCTCTATGAGGATTTCATATGCCAGACATGCTCAACAATTTGTTCTTTCTTGACATTATATCCTCAGAATATTTGGGCAGCGGGAGGGAGAAGTGGTGATGCTACTGTTAATAGTAATAAGGATAAAAATGTGTTGGAAGATATTCTTTCTGCTAGTGGATCTGGAAAGCTTGAGAATGATGCTTGTTCTCAAGGTTCCTGCAGAGAGGATAATGCCATGGCTAATGCTAATGTTGATACTGTGTCTGTTACCAAGGAATCTGTTATTGGAGAGAGTTCTGAGAAGAATATTGATTCAAATCAAAGCATGAAAGATGATAACCTGCAGACTACTTGTGTTCTAGGAGTTGATGCACAATTTACTCTACCTGCTCTGGAAAGTAAACCATTATTTCTTGCCCAAAACTGGAGGGACATTCTCTGCAGATGCAAAAATTGCTTAGATATGTACAACCAGAAGAATGTAAATTATCTCCTTGACAAGGAGGACTCAATTGCTGAGTATGAGAAAATCGCTAAGCAGAAAAGGGAAGAGAAATTGCTGCAGCAGGAGGGTGCTGAGATGAGCTTTTTTAATAATCTGGGTCATGTTGAGAAGATTGAGATATTGAATGGCATTGCAGACTTTAAGGAAGAGTTTCGTACTTTTTTGGTATGCCCCTACAAGTAAAATGTTACATTTTTTTTTTGTCTGTATCTCCTGATTCTCACGTATGCAACGTGTTGCAGGAGTCATTTGACACATCAAAAACAATCACACCTTCTGATGTCCATCAGATTTTTGAAAATCTTGCAAAGAAGCGCCGGCGTGCTTAGTGAGTTTTTCATTAGCTTTCCATATGTTAAACGTAGCCTGCATTTAGTTGTTCTTTGAGGCGATCCTTAATCTAAAACATTTTGAAGTTGGATTGGCTGTTTAAGTTAGAACACTTCAGTGGTATGAACATACTGCCTTGTAGAATTATGTGTTATTCACCTTAAGTTTTGCTTGGATTTATGTATTTATCTCCTGGAATTGCAGTATTTCCTACTTTTGATGAATTCCTTCAATCTGTTGGATGATATTGCCTTTCCCTGTATGAGGCTAAGAACTGTTTTTATTATATCCATCTGACAATCATCATTGCTTTAAAGGGTTAGACACATCGGCATTACACATCTCATTTGACATGTTAATTATGAAGGTAAAGAACATGTGATGCTCGAAAGAAACATTAGCTAGCGAGAGATTGTACGTTGATATGGGGTAACTTTCTTGATTATTTCAAAACTTATAAGTGGTGATGCTGCTCGTTAAATTCTGCATCCTGATTCTGTGATTGATCCAGGCAATTTCCTTATTTCTAATTTTCATTTTGTCAAAACAAAGGGGTCCAGGGTTGGTGGTGGTTGTTCTTCAAGGGGGGAATGACAGAAAAGAAAAGATTATTAAGTTTGGGATCATGTGCCTCTACAGTTAATGATGTATCCTTAATAATATAAAACTAGGTTGCCCAAATACCTAAACCTAACACTGTCCGGTGGCTATTATTGTCCCACCGATATGTGAAAGCGAAGTTTGTCTGCATTTGTGCTGTTCTTTTGAAGCAGAGCATTAACCCAAAGGAAAAATGGTGCTTTGACTGCATTTTCTGGCTCCATGTTCCTTACAGTCATAAATCTGAGTTCTTAATGTGAACTATATTAAATTTGGACAGATGCTTTTCAAATCACTGACATACAGTGGCGGAATTTTATTATTGATCTCAATTTTTCAAAATGTATGTAAAATATATAAAAATTTGTAGTTCTTTTTAAAATTTATTTATATTAGAAGTCTAATATATAAATTTCTGCTTCTTTTAATTTAGAGTCCCGACTCTTTTCAATATTCCGATTTAGGTTCTTAGCTTCGCCGTATTACATCTATAAAAGTCATTAGGCGTCAATAACTCAGATTTGTAAATAAAAAAAACCAATTGACTCTTTCATCGAAATTGGTACATTAATTAGAGAATAAATTAAAAATCAATTAGAAAAGGAATATAAGAATAATTGAGGATGGATGTTACATCAAAATTGAGTTTTGAATCATTCAAACAGGTTTGTTTTTGACCAACTCATAAAAGAAAAAGTAATTTGTGACGATTAATCTAAATTAGGAGAGACCCTTTTGTGACTTATGAGTTCAGAATTCAACCCCCAAAAAAAAAAATTAAGCGTTTATGTGATGTTTTATTTTTCTAATAAGAAAATTGAAAAAAGAGACAGCACCCAATTTCAGAAAATTCAACATCATTTCTGACATTTAACCAAAATTGTCCTCGTTGTTTACCATATCAAACCTTGATGACACTTCAATTGATACTCTCAGTTGCATGATTGACCCACTATCCTACAATTGAAGATAAATTAAATCCAAGTTTGAAATTTCAATTTCAGATTTTCCATTTCCTGGAAAATAATAAGAAAGCATAATAATTTTTCAAAGTTAAAATTATTCACATATGTATGATAACTAAAATTATTTATTCTCAATTTACTGGAAAATACAAGAAAGTATAATAATTCTTCAAAGTCAAAATTTAATTTGAAGTTAGTGTATATATGACCCGTTTGATATGCATTTGGAATTTTTTGAAAAAAAATTTGTATTTTTAATTTTGCCAAGTTTAAAAAACTGATTTAGATAGAAATAGATAAATATGTGTTTTTTTGTAGAAACAAATTTGAAAAAAAAAATATATTGTAAAAAATTAAAAAAATCAGCCAATTAAATAAAAAAAATTCAAAATATACTTTTAGAACACTCAACAGTAATACCAAATACTCCATAATAATTAAATTCAATATAAGAATTAAAAACTATTATTTTTTACAAGAGAAATAGTATTTTCACTTAAATATTTAGTGTGTCATTGCTCCAGATTCAAAGTAAAAAAATAAAAATGTTTTTGGAATTTCTTTAACTCCAACCGTCAGTCAAAGGGAAGAATACTTTTTTTCAATAAACCCTAGTGCGGTTAATTAGAAAGGTTGAAAATTTCTAAATTTTCTTAGCTTAGACTTGAATTTCTTAATTGTGTTTGCTGATTAGATTGGTATGAGTTAAATATTACATTCAATCCAATTCACAATTTGTAAATTGAAAATTTTTTTATTCAACCCAATCCACAAATATACAAAACCAATCCAATCCACAATTGCATATTAGATTGGATTGGTTTCCAGCTTAATTCTATATACTTTTTATATTTTTTAATAATAATATTAATGTCTCACATATAATGTCCTACAAACTCTTAGTTCACTGCATAAAGTATTTAATATCAAGTTATATTATAAAAATTACAATATAAATTTTCTAAAAAAAATTACAACAACAAATTATAATCAAAATACTCAATTGAAGATCAATAGCACCAAAATTCAACATAAATGAGACTATAATTGTAGAGCCTAAAATAAATACCGAAAATTCAAGTATTTTAAATTTGAATTAAACATAAAAAAAAAAGGTAAAAATGTCATTTACCTCTTTAATCATTTAATATTCATCATCATCATAAATGTCATTTATCTCTTTAATAAATATTTACTATTTATTAATTTCACAATAATAATCTATATTTAACAATTTTTTAAATTTATTACAGTAATTATATTAAAATTTTAAAAATATTATTTTAATTATACTAATTAAATTTGTATAATGATTATATTTATAAAATATAAAAATCATACATTTATAAATAATTTATTAATTTTCTAATTATACAATATATTTTTATATAAATAAATATAAATTATCACTTTTACTGTTTTTTTAATAAGATGATAATAAATGTAAAGATATTAGAAAAAATTATGATTTCAAATTTGCATTAATTATATATATATAATGTGGATCAGTTTGCAGGTTTAAATATAAAAAATTCAATTCAATATATAAAATGCAGTTTAAAAAAATACAAATCAATTCAATCCACTATATTTTTTAAATTGTAATTGCAAATTGATTCAGTTTGAGCAGGTTGTGAACACCCCTCAATTTTGTAATTTTCACTCGATAAATAATGAGCGAGGTGAAAAAAAAAAATGAATACAATAATTTCCATAATACTAATTTAATATTAAAATCCAATTACTGATCGAAGATTAGGTAAAGTCTCGAGAAATAATTAGTCTACGTAAACTAATATTGCAACTTAGTGACCAAGATGGACAAATTTCAGGCAAATTAAAATAATATAAATAAGAATTTAAAAAATAAAATAATAATTTTTTCTATATGATAATAATAAATTATTGATTCGAACCTTTAAACGAATGAAGATATGTACGAATTTAATATTGATGTGAAACTTTAACGAATGAATTGGTCGTAATTTTTCAAGAGAAAAATTGGATGTGGCAATAATGCATAAAATAGAAGAGTTTATAATTTATAAATTGGGAAAATTTAAAAAAAAATCATGAATTTTACCGAATTTTATAATTATATCCAGTTTTTTTTAAAAAAAATTTATTTAAATTATATTAACTCTTATTTTTAACAAAATGTAGTTTTGATAGTAGGAAATCGGTCATCAAACCTAACTAGCACTTACGTGAATTGACTGAATAAAATATTTGGCACTGATATGAATTAAATAACAAAAATTCTAGTCCAATTATCTAACAATAATTTGATATATTTAATCCAATCAACATATTTAATTTAATTTATGTTTTTATCAACTATTTCATTCGATTAATCCACACTAGATAGGTTTTGAAATTGGTTCCGTACTACCAAAACTACATTTATTTCAAAATTTAAATAATTTTTTTAGAATTATATATAATTGTGATATATTGCAAAATTCAGAATTTTTAATATAATTTTTCCTTATAAATTTCTTAATTTTCACATACATTAATTAAAATCTAGTAGGAAGCTAAGAGGAAGAAAATCCAACCATATATTTTGATATTCTGTCGGGAGATGACTCTCTTTATTTATGAATATTGACAGTAACCTAAGCCTTCATTTTCTACGAACTTTCAACATGACTACTCAGCTGCTTGCTTCGTTGGTTCTAATAATAATTTTTTTTTAATTAAAAAAATAATTCAAGTCGTAATTTTCCCAAAATTATAATTATTGTTTCTTGAAAACCATATCATAAAAATTTCAACCAAAATCTCATATGATTTCTAATCTCTATACTTCAAATCGATATTATATGTTTTAATTTTTTTTTTTTTCAATCGAAAAAAAGAATAAATGTTTTTTCATTAACCCATATAAGCTGTAGGCTTGAGCTTGACAATAGAAGTTGTGGTTATACAAAACGTCACCGTTTAATCATACTGCATCAAGGACATGGTCCATGATATAATTTGTCAATGGTATCTAACTCGTGAGGATGATCTAACACATAACAAATCCAGCCTTGCTGCTTGTGCCGGTGAGTATGAAAGTCTCAACAATTCACATGGTTTGGGTGAAACCCAATTAATATAATTATTAAAAAAACTAATTAATTAAATAAATGGAATTCTATTCATAGAAAACTAAGCTTAGTTTGTCGCTTAGCAAAAAAAGAAGAAAAATCAAATCACATGAAGAAAAAAAAATCCAAATAAAAATTAAATAGCCACCTAACTTCTATATATACCCCCATCTTCTCTCCCCTACCTTCACATGCAAAAAAGTTCAAAGCATAAACACCTCTACTTCTCTATTATCTATTTAGTTTTTTTTTTCTCCTTTCTTTTTAGTCCCCATTTAAATTCCATTATTTGGGGATTTTTTTTCTTTTAATTTCTTCAAAGAAAGGCTCTGTTTTTTTGTGTGGGTTTCTTCTTTTGTTGGTCATGGGGAATTGCATAAGAGCAAGTAGACAAGTCAAGGAAGATATTGAAGAGGAAAAGGAGGAGCAATTCCAAGATTATGATCATCAAGAAGAAAAGGAAAAAATGGAAGATGGGTTTGGTAAAAAAAGTGGGATTAAGGTTAAGATAGTGCTTACAAAGGATGAATTAGAGTGGTTAATATTTGAGATTAAGGCTAATGAAGGGAGAAAATTAGAAGATGTTTTGCAACAAATAGAAAGAGAGAGAGATGAGAAAATTAGAGTAATTAGGGCATGGAAACCAACTTTAGAAAGTATCATTGAGAGTCCTGAAGTTCTTGATATTGAGAGATTATGAATTTTCCTTTTCTTTTTCTTTTTTTATTGCCTTCTCTTTTTGTCCTCTTTTGATGAGGTTTTCACTTGGGTTTTGATGTACCCAAATTATGTAAAATATATGTAATTAGACATTTATAATAAAGATTCTGGGTTTTTAGTATTGAAAATAACCAAAAATTTTCTTTTGAGGCTTGTCCCTCCTCTTATATATATATATATATATATATATGTGCGTGTGTAATTCAATTTCAATACTTTCATGTATGAACCAAAAAAAAACGAATTAACATAAATATAAGCAAAATTTTTGTAAATTTCACTTATAAGCCAACTTTATAGTATCATTAGTTTAAAATTTAAACCAATTGAGATAAAGTTTAACTTGGGGTTGGAATTGAACTTTTACGAACTTAATTAGAAATTTTGAATCCGATTTTTGGATATACAGCTAGCTTAAAATTCTTAAGAAAATACTTTAAAGGCTTTTGGAATTCTATTTAGTATATTTAAAAATAATTTTAACTTCGTTGATATATAAATTGAAAATATCTATAAATTAAAAATAAAATTGTAGAGTTCTAAACAAATTTTTAAATAAATGTAAAGCAAGTGCAACTACTCAAAGACCATATCTTCTTTGATGACTTGATAAGTTCATTTGTTACTGTGTCATAATTATCATATATTAATTAAGTGCACACCTTAAAAGATGGATTAGCATCTTTGAAAAGGTCAATCCTTCTATTAGTAATTTAAATATTTCATTAATTTTGGACTTTAGAGAATCGAATTTTTTTTATTATACATATGTTAATTTCATTTTTTTTTTGAAAAAAAATTATTTTATATGGACAAAATGGTTGATGTATGAAAAAAATTAATTTTCTTTTTTACTTTTCAAATATTAAACTGATTAGAACATTCTTTTAAAATATATGTAAAAAAATTATTATTATTATTATTATTATTTCTGGAAGCATATTTTAATTTTTTTTAGATCACAGGTATTCGCTTTTCAGTCAGTCAATTAGGATCACATAATAAAACTAATCTTACTTGTATTATATAGGACTTGAAGAGTAATAAAATACTCACACATAAATTTAAAGTTGCTGCATATTAAAAGCTTGAATTCGATACTTCTGATTAAGATAAAAAAATCATATCCACATTCTCATGGGTGCATATTTCTAGAATTTTAGCATTCGCCTTATTTTACAAGTTTTTTTTTTTTTCAGTTTTTGGTCACTATGGGCATCACAAGCAATTAACATATTTGAAAACCATACATTTTAGCTATTGATTAACCATTCCTGATTTATATTGGAATAGTTTAATTTAAATTTTATCCATAATTTTATTCTTGTATCAAATTATTAATTTATCATCATAAGAAAAAATAATTTTTACAATAAATTTGAATATTTAAATTTGATAAATTTATAAAATAAAACAAAAAATTTGGGGATTTTTGTTTATTGATTAAAACTCTTGTTCTTTTTTTTCCCCGCAATTTTCTAATATTCTTAAGCCCCCATTTGTATTCCAGCTTCTGATGGGCCGGATTTGTCCATAAAACTGTGTCCAAATTCAGTAAATAACCCCGGCCCATGAATAACTCTTGATGGAACTCATCTGCAATTCTGTATCACGTGAAATCTTCATCGTTCAACGGTAGGTCAAGGTCAACGGTGTGGATTATCCACTCATAGGTCATAGCTGCACCGTCAAACACTGAAGCAAAACGATCTTCCAAAAAAAAAGAGAAAAAAAAGTATCTATTCTAACATCGCATGAAAACACGGAAGCATTGTTTTCGCTTTCGGTTCTAGCAGAAGAAGAAGACGAAGATGAGCGGAGCACAGGCGTTGAAGAGAATCCCTCGCATCAGGTTTCCGCAAAGAAACCTCAAATCCTCTAGTCTGTATTCCCTTTTATGAGTTTTTCCCTTTTTCTCTGCAACTTTCTTTTGCTTTTTCTGTAAATATCAATGAAGTGCTTGACGTTTGTGTTTGATCTCTGCTCAATCTCTGATATATGCTCTTGGTTTCCATGGAATTCTGTTGTTTTCGATTATATTCGGATTTTTTATTTTCTCATTCGCTTTTCTTCTGTCGACGACATGCCGTTTGAATGAGCATAAACATAAATTGGCTTAGTGCTTTGTATATGAACAGTTTGTTTGATTGCACACGTGTTTGCGTGTATAAAGTGGGTGAATTACTAATACGTGTATAAATTGACTTACCTCAATTACTAAAGTTCAACTTTTATTTTATAATTAAAATAATTTTTGAAAATTTGAATTGCAACAGTTAGTGCTGTAGAAAAAAGCACTCGCGGTCGTTAGCCATCCGAAGTGCCGTTTTGGGTGTTTAGGTCACCTTTTGCATTTGTTTTCCTTTTGAGAATTCTGATATACCTGGCTGAGCTGGCATTGGATTTGTACCAGCAGCAAATATATATAGTTAGCTTTCGTTCATGTAATGGGTGTGATGAATATTAGTAAAATTTGGGTTTTCTCCCCCTTGGTTCTCTGTTCTTCTTTTTCCTCCCTTCTCTTCTTCATTCTCACTAAATTTTAATTGTAACATAAAGCATTGATGTTTGATTATGGAGTATTTGTAGTTTGAGAAAAACACCTTGTGGTGTGGCTGTGATTGATTAATTGTGAATGGCCGTTCATTCATGAATGATCTACTTACTGGTGATTTTCTCTGGAAGTGATGAATGACATGCTCGCATATGCTCCGTCGTTTACTCGTGAAGGCTTGATTGATGTCAAACGACCTGTCGTTTCTAATAGATATAAGTGATAATGACTCTCAAGTTATAAGTTTCTCACACTCAAGTTCGGGGCTAATTTCATCCAAAGTCATTATATTTTCGATAATTTGTGTAAAAACAATTTTTTTATTTTTTCCTGTAAAAATCACTAAATTTCATTTTTTTTCTATAAAAATGACTTTCAGCAATTCACTTATCGGATTACTAATGTTGACAATGACGTGACAATAAAATTCTTTGATTTTGCTGAGTGGATGATGATGTGGAATTACATGTCAGCATTCCGGTGCCACGTTATTATTAATCTGGTGAAGAAATTGTCGTAAGTGATTTTTATAGGAAAATAATGAAGTTTAGTGATTTTTATGGAAAAAAAATTAAAAAATTATTTTTGCGCAAGTTGTCAATGATATAATGACCATCGGTGAAATTAATCTCTCAAGTTAGTGTTTGAATGTCATAATATTTGTGGAATGTCTTTGTAGTAGACTCTTAACAATGAGATCACTATGTGATTTATTTACAAGTTTATGTGAGGCTTGGTGAACTGCAATGCTCGGTATTTGTTATTATGAGTTGGAAGACACTGTTTGAGAACCCTGAATCTTAGTGCCAAGATAGCTGGAATGGTTGTCCACTGTTATCTTCTTCTTCTTCTTCTTCTTCTTCTTCTTCTTCTTCTATTTAATGCTATTCAACCACGTATTAAGGGAAGTAATTTGCAGATTCTGCATCGCAGTCTCAATTGGCTTCTACAACTGGAAATGCTGATAAAACTTTCTTATCAAGCTTAAAGCCTTCATTGACTGTTGGAGGGAAAGCTTCTCTTCAGCCAAAACGAACACCAGTCTCCAATGAAGAGATTGAGGCTATCTTGGTATGTGGAAAACTTTCCTCATAGGTTACTGTTGGAATTGCATCCATCTGTTGCATTTTTCGTCATGTTCAGTTATGGTACGTTAATGTGAACTTTTGATGGGTTGACTTGATCACTGTTGAATCATGACATATGTGTACGAGATACATACTTCTGTGTTATAACCTGATTAGCAATAAAGCGTGTCCTAACTGTATAGTGGATGTCAATTCTGTTTTTTTCCTTCTTCAGGGCAGTCACTTAGAGTGCTGAATGGTTGTTGTGCTTTTTTTGAGCTGTCAAAATATTTGTCTATAACTTTTGGAGTTAATTTTTATGTCCAAAAGGTGTTCTTTTTCCTTTCTATTTCTACTTCTTAAGCATTTGTAATTTCATTGGTGACCTGTGATGGCAGAGAATGAGATGCAATGTTAGAGTAAATGTTCTGACCAGCTTATTTCCTTTTTCATTTGTCAGCATATGACTGAGTTTGATGTATAAGAATGTTCATTCAGGTTTCAAAAGTTAGTTTTTCTGTTAGTATACTCTTATCTAGAAATTTAGCAGTCTGCATGAACTTCGGATTTTTGCTTTTTGGAGAATATTCTGATTGAGGATAGAAGTCACCCTCTATTTTTGTTATTGATTCAGTGTGTTGACAACTTCGAATTGATCCATTAGTAGTTAAGGATTGTATCCCAACTATGCTATTGGTATTTAGTCATCTAGTGAGTATGCAAGTCTTGTTCTGCATAATATTCTTTTTTCTTGGTAATCTTTATAGATATGTTGTCTGGTTGCTAATTAAATTCTCTGGCTGTCCAATTTGTAGTTGGGTGGCTGCATCTGATCTTCTCATGGAGCTTCAGTAAGGGAGCTAAAGATTTTTCTTCCTGATTCTTAACGTTAAAACATTAGACATTGGCTAATACAATGCGTTTTATGAAAACTTGTCTGAGGCATGATTCATTGATTTAATTTTCAATATTATGCAACATATGAAGATGATGAGGAACTGATTTCCTTTGGGCGATTTATAAATAATTGATGCTTGATGTTGTATTGTCTTGACTAACAGAATTTATTTCCTTCTAAGTTGGATCTCTCAGAAAATAAAAACAACACGAGCAAAAACATAAATGCAAAAGTAAAATGTAAACAGGTAGATCATTGTGATTCCTTTTCAATCAGCTGTTCAATAATTGCAGACTTGGGATTTTTACCTGGAGGACCCTTTTCCCGGCGTTGGAGCTCTTCAAGCCGGAAAGTTATCAACCGATCCCAGTTTCCTCCTTCGAAAAGAACTGCTGCCTTTCCATCAGTGATTCGTTGAACGATGCCGCAGTACATATAATATGGGTTGTTTGGGTTATTTACAATGGCGATCATACCAGGCATCAGAAGTGGTAATTCAGGTGGCTTTGGCTTCTTTGAGGCAGTAAGCCCCACAACAGTCCCTGAATCAGAAGGTGACTGTTTTTTAGGAGGTGGGTTTTCTTCTATGAACTTATTCAATCCCTTCTCCCCACCAGGAAATCCACCTGTTAACCCCATCAGCTCCTTTTCAAAAGCATTTTCAGGGACACTGCTGCCTGTGGTTGAAGCTTCGGTGGTGCCTGAATTTTCCTCTTTAGCAACAGATTGTGATGCATCAACTTCTTTCTTTAGCTCTTGTTGAAGACCTTGTTCTCCATTGCAGAGACCTCTGCCTCCCAGAATCTCGAATAGATCGAATTTTGCACATGGTTTTAGCTTAAATTTTGATTCCCTAGGAATCAAAGAGTTTGGCCTGTTACTGATTGGGCGATTGAATATATTATTTTGGCCAAGAAAAGGGGATCTAAATAGAGAACCTTGGAGAGTTACTGAAGAAGCCATGGCTAATTGATAATTCAGAAGTCGGCCTTTGTTAGAAAAGGAAGGGAAGTTTCCTCTTTCAAATCTTGTCCACAAATTGGATTTTGTAGGATGGTGCTATCTTTCACTTAGTGGTGGCGCAAATTATCCATTTGCATATTCACTGTTGGACCAACGCTGTCAATGATCTTGCACTTGTACCAACGGAGAGTTGCCACTTGTGTGCAATTTGTCACCTCTGTGCGGTCTATAAATACACTAATATCATTAAATTAAAGTTTTTGCTTTAAAGTTATCACTGAATTAAAGTTTATTAAAATGATCATTTTATGTTTTTAATCCTAGCATAGGCATATAAATCCTAACAACTCAAAGGGTCCATCTGAAATTGTATTGGCAAAATCGCTTTTGGAAAGAAAAAAATTTTGTATTTTAAATTTTTTGAATTTTAAAAATTATTTTGAATAAAAATAGATACATGGATTTTTGTTCTAAAAATATATTAGAAAAAAACAGTTTATAAAAAATTAAAAAATCAGTTAATTAAATAAAAAAAATTCAAAAACTGTTTGTAAAACAGTTTAAATACATTCAAATAAATTTGTGATAAGATATTGACTCATTCTATAGTGTATCATTATATCAGATATAATAAACTATTTAGATCACAAAATATTTATCTAACAATTAAAATTATAAATTAATAAATAGCTCATATGAATATGTGCTCGTCAAGCAGTAACATACTATAGAAATACTCTAAGATATTTATCTCTTTCTTTCTTTTTTGAACAAAAAGAATCCCCCCAAAGAAAAAAGGTCAAAAGATAAGAAGAGAATTGGTAGTGCAATGGCCCATGGATCATGATGATGGCTAATTATGCCTCGGCCTACAAAACGCCTTTTGGTATGAAGTGTAAACTTGCACGATAAAAGAAATAATTATTAAGCCATTGATTAGGAGTGTATGCGGATTTAAATTTTTTTGAATTGTACTGAAAAAATGAAGAAAAAGATCTCAAATCGAACAGTATTATTTACTTTTTGATTAAAATTGAATTGAATTGTACATTGACTTTAATTTTAATAGATTTTGATTTTTTAGTGGTATTTAGATTGAAAACTATATTAAATTGTATAGAATTATTCTGGAATTGAATTATACCAAAATAACTGATATCTAAATATTTAAAATTATATATATATATAACTAATAAGAACTAAATAAATTATATATACATTATTTATAACTTTTATAGTTTTATTATACAAATATAATATAACTTAAATTTATAATTATATATAATTTAATTCAATAAAATTCAATAATAATAAAATTTATTAATTATTTAATAAAATTAATATGACATTTATAATAGCAGTGACTTCAAATAATTAAAAATTTTATATACTAAAAATTTTGTGATGATAGTGTAAATACTTAAATCTATAATTTCTATAAGAGTTTAAACTAAATTTACTATCAAATCAATAAATTTTCTTTGCTATAAATATAAAAATACAAAAATATTTATAATATATTGCCAGTTTTTATTTTTTTATAATAATTTTTTATCACTAATTGTATTATATTAGACTTATATAATAATTTAAATTATATTAATAAATAAAATATATATTTAATGGATATACTTAATAAACTTGTATACTTATAAATTAAATAATTATAAAATTACATACTTATAATTATATACTATATTTATGAGTTTATACGCCTAATAATTTAAATTTTAAATATTACTATATTATTAGCTTACAATATATATTTATATTATTTTTTATCAATATAATTAAATTACATTCAAATTTATACTAATCTAAATTTTATTAATAAATAATACATACGAATTGTGACACATTTATTACATAAATTTTAGCAACCACTAACATCTTTTTTCTTAATTATATTAATTCTCATATATATTATATTATTTTCACATCAAGACAATTATATTATATTAAACTTATAAACTAATCTAAATTTTATTAATAAATAATATACGGATCCGTAACACATTTATCATATAAATTTTAATAACCACTAATATCATTTTTCTTAATTATATTAATTCTCTAGTATGTTTTATTTTTTTATTAAGATAATTATTTTACATTAAAATTATATATTGATCTAAATTTTACTAATAAATAATTTATATGGGTCCATGCCGTATTTCTTATATAAATTTTAGACTAATATTATTTTTTTCATTATATAAATCCTCAAATATATAAAGTTACATTAATCATATATATTTAACCATTGATATTATTTTTCTTATTATCTTAATTATACCTTTTTAATCATTCAAACTTAATTACATTCTTTTTAATCCTCTAGTATAGTAATATGCCTTTTTTTTTATTATCATCTAGTTTAATATATTCTTTATAAAAATTTAAAACTTCTAAACATAAATTTTTTTAAAAAATATTTTATATTTGATCAATAAAGTTATAGAAAAATTTTAGTTATAATGATTGTTAATGATGAATTACAATTTATGTTTGTTGAACACGAAAGTTTTGAAAAATTTATTACGGTATCAACATTATATGAAATTATAAAATTTTGCATAAAATTTTGCCTTTGTGGTCATATTTTTATCTTTATATCTATTATATTATTTAAGTACCGAACTATTTGTATTGCATTGTACTACAATATTTAGCACTAAAAAATCAAAAAATTGTACCGAATTGTCCTGAATTTTCAGTATAATACAATACAGAGATTTATTTTTTATGATACAATACAATACTTATATTTAAAAATCTACAATATTTCAATACGATTTTGAAAATTTTGCAATCCCCCAATTAGACCGGACTGTGTACACCTTACTATTTATAATTGAATCTTTAATATTATATCTCAAAAAATGGCATCTTTAATAATTATTTTTATTATATTAAATCATTGATGATTTTTTATTATATTATATTAATAAATAATTTTTTATTACATAATTTAAGGATTAAAAAATTAGAACAATGAGAAAATTTTTTGTTCCTTATTTAATTTTTATATGTGTGAAAATAATTACTTCAAAATTTAACAGAACGAAAATAATTTTTTAAAGACTCAATAGTCAATACTATAGAAAGAAGATTCCATAAAATTATTATAAAAATAAATAAATAAATCCCACAAATTTAGAAATCAAAGTTTTTTCACTATTCATTATAAAATTATAACAGAAGTTTATAATAGATAAAATTTGTATGAAATATAAAAAAATATTTTTAAAAATAAAATTATGCAAAATGTAAATGATCATAAATTGAAATTACGTTCTAATTTTACTAAAAATTAATTTTAAAAATAAATAAATCATCAGAAAAATTTCAAGGCTATCTTTAAAAAACTAAAATAATCCTTTTATTATATATATATATATATATATATATATATATATATATATATATATATATATATATATATATATAACTAAAAGAGAGAAAAGAAAAAAAAAACGTATATGCTATACTATACCTACCAGTCACATCGTATATATACGGTGATGGAAGGGTCAAACCACTTTCCGTGGGCTCAACTATAGACCTCCATAATCCATAGCCTTCTCTTCTTCGCTCTCTGTTTTTTTTTTTGTTTTTTAATTAAAAAGGCAAGTCTCTTTCTACGGTTAAATACGGTAAGTAATCCATCATCGTCTTTTCTTTTACATTCTCAAATCGTTTTCTGTTTTCTTGAGAGATCATATATGGTTTTCCATGTTAGCTGCAAGTTATGTAAGTTGTTTCTTGCTCTTGAAGAATTTCGCTGTTTTCAGATCTGACTTGATAGATTTTGATGTTCTGTTGTTATTATTTTTGTTCTTTGGATCTTCGTGATCTGAATTTTGCTAATTTGAGCTTAATTCAGGTTTCTGAGGTTATTTGCTGAAGAAGTAGGTGGTCAGCGCATCAGTTTTGATTTTTTTTTTTCCGTGTATTTGTAGTCTAGTTCTTGAAGGTATGTTACATCTTTAGCTTGTTCATGGGAATTATTTATTTTTCTTATTACTTTTTTAAAGTTATTCATGGATTTTTTAATCATGGAAAGCAAAATTTTTGTTGGTTGTACGAGTTCTTCCCATTAGTAACCCAATGCCTTTATATAATTTGATGGTAGTTTTAGCTATTGGTCCTTTCAGAATAACTCTTGATTGCTCTACTTTGCGTCATGCCTTTTAAGAATTAAAAGAAAAAGATCTGAAAAATACAACATGAACCAAAGCTCCATTTGATGTCTTGGATCTTACCACTTATAAGTTTAGGCTTTTAAAATTGTAAAAATGGAATATGTAACTCAATTTCTCATAGAAAATTTGTGCTTTATAGCCAAATAGTTAGTAGGATTCCCATCTGGCACTAGAATTGTTTTCTCTTAGTTATATTACTGGGTAGATTTCACACTATCTTAGGAGAAATTTACAGATCATAGAAATATATCTATGACACCCAGCTGTATTCTAGTAGATAAAATCTAGTAAATCATACAATGATTAGATGGATTAGTATTTTGTTTCTTGACTTGGTTTCTTATTTACTCAAACTGGATAACTAGTGCATATTTCTCATTATGACTTTTTATTCCCCAGTTAAAAGGTGTGCACCTTTTTCTTGAAGTGAACATATAACTTCATGGATGATGGTCTTGGGAAGATAAAGATTGTCCCAGATCACTTTCAAGTTTCAACCTCGAGTGAGGACGCTCAGAGTAACATTTCACCTAATCCGCAGCCAAGAACTGATAATTCAGTCAGGTACATATTTATTTTCCCTTGAAGGAAATGAAAAGTAGTATGGAATACTTTCAGAAGTTTGTGTTGATTTCTTTTCATATTTTTTTTTCTGGTTTAGAATAGATCAAGTAGCCGTTTCTGGGTCGGAAGAAAACTAAAGAGTGCTGCATTCATGTTGAATTTGTTTAGTCTACGCAGTTTGCCATGGGGTTCTAGTAATAATGGTCAGCAAAAGGTTTGCTGAATAGCCTTTTCATCTGTCTTGTTGG
This sequence comes from Balakata baccata, assembly GCA_949630135.1. NCBI lineage: Eukaryota > Viridiplantae > Streptophyta > Magnoliopsida > Malpighiales > Euphorbiaceae > Balakata > Balakata baccata. Next base: position 28,647 of record CATIWF010201282.1, read on the forward strand.
TGATATTGGATTTTGTGTCCTTTAACCACCAAAATATTTTTATTTGCAGGTTGAGTTGACTATGGCAGAGTTAGAATCCCTTCGAACAGAACTTGCTGATTTAGAAGAGAGAGAAGCTCACTTGAAGGCACAGTAAGGGCAAACATGAACCCACACTTTGAATTTCTGATTAGTGATTTTACGTGGCTAATATTAAATCATTTGATCATTAAAGAAACAATGTTGAAGTTCTTCACAGTATATAGTTTGAAAAATAAAGCAACATGCTTTGCTTATGATGTTGCATTTTCCATTCTTTTCAGTATCTTTCATGTGAAAAACCATTTCAGTAATTTTTTAATTTATGGTTGATAAGATGCATTTGCTCTTAAAAAAATGTTTGTCTTTTGCATATGAACAGTTAGGTTCTCATCTTTGAACAGGTTGGAAAATGTTGGTGAAATCCTGCGCTCTGCTCGCTTCTCTGGGTATTTATATATTCGAACGGTACAGAATTCCTCCATCTCTCTGTCTTACCTTCTTCAGTTCATGCTGCTATATCTTGTGCACATTGTCCTTATAACACGTTTTTTTTTTTTTTCAGAGATGGACAGCTTTACCTGGGGAACCTCCCCCAATTGATGATACTGATGTTGATGATTGGCTTCCTCGCTTTGTCGTCCTTCATGGACCCTGCATCTTTTTTTATTTGTCGTGCACAGGTAGGTGTGCCTCTCTACTGTGAGTGCTCCCCCATTCACATGAGGAGCCGCAGCTTCGGTCCTTTGAAATAGTTCTGATAGATGTTTGCCTTGCTATGATAGAAAAAATAGCTTACATTATAATGCCTACCCTACTCTTTCTTTCTCTCTTGTACTATGCCCCTAGCTTCCCATGTAGTTCTATTTCTCTTTCCCATTAAATGAAAAAAGGTACATTAGAATGGGTGACTTATGATCAACATGTTTCTTATTCTATAAAAACTGATATCATAACAACAGCTCTGAAAATTCTCAATATCTCCACATGACCAATTTGGTTATGCAGTTGCCAATTTTGAATTAGTTTGAATTCTAGCATCACTTGAGTCTGAAATCATTTGATACCAAAAACGTAAGACGTTATTCCTTTTGTTTAGGAGCATGGAAAGGCATTGATCAGCTTTTGCGTATGCACTTCCTTTTCCTTCAAATGGTTTATATTGCTTGCTCATGGAAAATAGAAATTTATGCAGATTTGAGTCCACAGGATTCCACTTTACTGTCCGATATTGTTGAAGTTGGTCCATTGCCGAGCTTTACACGAGAAGATGATGAGACACAATATTGTTTTTACATATTAACTCATCATGGGCTGCGATATGAGTGCTCAAATACTTTTAAAATACAGGTATTTACTGCATTATTCATATGTTCTAGTCTGTTACAAGTACGTATTTCTCAATGTTGTACAGTTCTACACACGCGCAAGCATGTCTTGTCGCTTTTCTTGCATTAATGTGCTGCATCCTTTCTATCATCAATATCATGATACTTATTTATGGTTAATTCGAGGAGTGAGCAAGTAATCACACTTATGAGCTTGAACCTTTGTCTTCATAACCAGCTTCTAATAACAATTAAGCATGTCTGAGTTTTGTGTTATAATTGAACTCTGTCTTGTCTAATTAACACTTCCATTGAGCTACATATATTAGGGTGGCAGCTTAACATTTGAATGGTCTATGATCACTTGATTAGACAACATGTTTATTTATGTTGCTCCCGATTTGATGCTTTCATGCATGCATCAAGAATTGCTGCTTACTTCTGTGTTCTAGATAAGGAGTTAAGATTGGAAACTTAAACGCCCTGTCACCGATTTTGGTAGAGGTGTTGCCTTCAGTGCTCAGTCACTATTTAGACTTCAGATTGTCAGTTTGTGAGAAATTAGTTGTGAAAATGGTTGATGAGCGAAGTGTCCGTTATCATTTGCATGCAAGAATCTTGAATTTCCGGTCATGTGAAGGCATATTGAACTAACTACATAAAACCCATTTCAAGAGAAGTTTTCTTTATAATTTTTTTGTAATTTCTATTTATATATTAAAGTAAATTTCCTTTATTCTGCCTCTTTCCTCAGGTGGATACATGGTTGACAGCATTACAAGCTGACTGCAAGTCAGGTGCCGATACTAAAGCTCTCAATGGTTTAAGTGAAATGTGAATTATGATATACAGTATTCACCTATTAACTGTACATAGGTCCAAATTAATTGTTAACCTTAACCATAGATCAGTCACATAAATTTTTCATCATGTATTTGTACATAGAACTCAATAAATTTTCAGGAATTGTACCAATCATTTTGAGACTGGGTAGAGATCGAAAAGAATACCAACTGTGAAAGTAATTTGCTGGGCTAACACTAACATTGAGAGACGAAAGCTAGGGGAGCAAATAGGATTAGATACCCCTGTAGTCCTAGCCGTAAATGATGAATATTGGGCGTGCAAATATATGTTTTTATCTTTATCTACCACATTGGAATTAATAACCAAACGTGTTTTTATTCCAATCAGTGTAAGTTTCACATAGAAGATAAGCTGGTTCACTTGAAGAGAATATCACATTCAATCATGTTGAGGCTCTATAAATCCCAGAACCGTATTTTGCAACTTCAACTAACGCAGTTAAACTTCATTTGCTAACACAAAGTTAAATTAAAGGTTTAAGTCTATACAGATTGCTTGCCACATTCTCTCAGGCTCTTCTCAAGAGATAGATCCAATCCAATTAAAAATGTCTGGATGACTGGCTAACTATATGGTATAGCTATGTACCGAATCATTAGCCCACTCTTAATGTTTATAAGATAATCATAGATTTTTATATTTGATGGAGCTTGATGTTGAAGAATTTATGATAAATGTTGTGGACTCAGAGGCGTACTAATTCTCCTAAAATCAATTGGGAGTAGAAAATGTGCTATCATTAGCCTTATACTGTACTAGTACCCACAACATTCAATCTAAACTTTAAAAAGAGGTAATGCTTGATGCCCTGTTTTAAGAAAAGTATCTAAACTAATTACGAACCAAAAGGTTGCAAAACAGCTGAGTTTTTAGGGTTTGTTTGATATTACTTTTGAAAAAACTCATTTTTCGAAAAATTTTTTATAATTTTAATTTTTTTTAGTTTTAAAAATTATTTTTGGATAAAAACAAATAAATAGATATTTTTTTTGAAAAGTAAGATTGAAAAAAAATAATTTATTAAAGAATAAAAAATTAGTTAATTAAATTAAAAATATTCAAAACTTGTTTTTTTAACACTCAATAACAATTCTAAATACCCTTTAATCTTAATGCTACAACTCTTTACAGCAAATGAGCTTTAGTTAAGGCAAAAGAATAAGTATCAATTGTCTACCATCCACTGGTATTGCCCTAGAGGAAGTTTCCCTTTCACTTTGCTTTTATAAAAAGAAGAATATCATGCTTCTTTTAAAGGCCTTGTTTGGGAAGAAAGTAACAAGCTTGAAGGAAAAAGATAATAACATGTAATTGATATTTGAGAAATTTATTCGGAATACTAACATTTGAAATATTTTTTTAATTTTACCTATAAAATTTTCGTGTTTTCATTTATAGTTTATGTATTTTTATTTTTACTGTTTTTTTTAAATATTAGATTTTACTGTATATTTAGTGCATTTTTTATTTAATTAAGATATAAAATAGTCATTTTTTACATTTTAAATATAGATTAATAATTTTATTAACTTGTATAGCCACCATTTTTCTTTATACATGTATTTATTTATTTATCTTTAATCATTATTTAATTAACTTAATTAGCAAAAAAATATGTAAACTTGAATTTAATTAACTTAATTAATAAAGTAAACCTTAAAAAAATTTAATTATAAAAAAAATATGTAAACTTGTATTTAATTAACTTAATTAAGGTCATTTACTTTAGTAAACCTCGAATAGATTTTTGGTAATTTTTAGTTGAGAGATTGATTTGATGTTGGGTAAACCTTGGATAAACATTTGGTAAATATTGAATAAATCTTAGGTAAATCTTATGTAACTTCAATTTCGATAAATTTTATTATAAACATTGGGTAAATCTGAGATATAATTTGAATAAACCTTTTGTTACTTCAATTTTCATTAATTTTATGATAAATTTCGGATAAATCTTGAATAAATATTGGGTAAACTGTATGTAATTTCAACTTTCATTAATTTTGTGGTAAATCTTAAGTAAATATCATATAAACTTTGAGATAAGTATTAGATAAATTTTTTGTAACTTTGATTTTTATTAATTTTTTGATAAATGTTGGATAAATATCGGGTAAATTTTAGGTAAATTTCGATAAATTTTGAGTAAACTTTGATAAATCTTTAGTAAATCTTGATAAATTTTATGTAACTTCAATTTTTATTATTATTTTTTTCATAAACATTGGATATAATTTGAGTAAACGTTAAGTAAATTTTTGATAAATCTTATGTAACTTTAATTTTATTAATTTTTTTTAAATATTTGATATAACTTAAAGTAAACATTGATTAAATATTTGATAAACTTTTTGTAAATTTAATTTTTATTAATTTTATAATAAAATTTGGGTAAATTTTATATAAAACTTAGATAAAATTTGGGTAAATATTGAGTAAATCTTGTATAATTTTAATTTTTATTAATTTTCTAGTAAATATTGGGTATAATTTGAATAAATTTTAAATAAATATTTAATAAAACTTTTATAACTTCAATTTTTATTAATTTTATGGTAAACCTTTATTTCAAATATTTTTTAAAAAAACTTTGTGTTGGCGGTATATTTGAAAAAACCTTCATGCATGTGGTATTTTAAAAAAAATTTGGAGGAACAACATTTTTTTTTAAATATTTATCATTTTTTTCTATTTTTATAAAATTCCCTTGATATTTTAAGAATTCAATAACACAAATATAATCATTATTTAGATATTTAATCGAATAAAATAAAATAAATAAATAATAACACAAGAAAATAATTACAGCAAGTGAAGGAATCAAGTTAAGCATTTTCCCACTTATTTTCCTATTTATTTTAAATTAAAAAGAAAATTTGGAAAACCTCAAACAATCAAAATTCAATTGAAACTTGAATATAAGCTGAAAGTCGTGAGTTAGTTTTGATGGGTCATCTCTCAATTCGGTTAGGGTTTGACTGGCCCGCCAACTACCCCGAACCGACCGTATTACTATATAAATATAATACACCCTTGGCTTTCACTGTCTTCTTGCTCTTATCAGTTATTGCTGTCTGCTCTTTCAGCTCCATTTCTCTCCCCCTCATTTCCAGAACTTAAATTTCAGTTTTTCAGCGAAACATGAGCTCTCAGATTTTCAGATCTGCTTCTAGAGCAGCTAAGTCTCTTGTCTCTGCTTCTAAGAGCTCTCGCTTCTACTCTGGTAATCACTTTTTCGCCCTATGTTCTTTTGCATTTCTTTACATCTATCAGTTTTAATTTTCTCAGTTGAATTTCTTTTGAACCCTTCTTCATATAAATGTGATATGGAATCTCGCATGATAAGTTTTTTCAAAGTATTTGTTTTGTTTTTCGTTTTTTTTTTTAATCTTTCAATGCGAGTTTTTAGATTCTTGATTTGGGATTTCTTTCTCTATATCTTGAATTGATTTTTTTTTTTTGTCGTTTCAATTTGGATTTTGTATTGTATAGTTTTTTTTATGGCCCTTTTTTTGGGGAAATCTTGAATCAATTTCCTCCTGAGAAAAGGAAAAAAAATCTTTTATCTCCTATCCAGAAGGACGAGCAGTAGCTGCAGCAGCATTTTCTATCAGTGGAAAGGCGCCTTTTTTAGCTTCAGCTTTTGGGATGACTGGTTCTTCCAATGCTTCTGCACGCTGGGTTTCAACAGTTCTTGCAATTCCTGCAGCAGGTTTGGATTTACAAATACTGTTTTGTTTCCTGTAGATTTTGTTTTAAATGGCAATGTGCATATGTCTTCCATTTGCTCGTGTGTGTGTTTGAGGCTATCAAGGGAGCAGTGCAAAAACATGGAGAGAGTTGATGGTATCTATCTTATTGTACAAAATCCGAGAATATAAATGGACAACAGTGTCTTTGTTGCATTTTGAGTAGAAAAGGAAGAGGAGCCTTGTCCCTTGCTCAAGTTTTGGCACTGTGGCTTCCGGGACCTCTTCTAGAAGAATGATACTGTGCTTAGCCATGGTAATTGGGTGAAATGTTCGGCATGGGATGGATTTTAGACTTTGCTGCTTCCCAAAATTTCAACCAGACATTGCAATTGATCCCCAAGAAATGATGGTGGTCATAGTTTTCCTCTGCTGTTCCTCTTTTTCTCTCCCTCAAACATAACACATGCATTGAGACATAGTTATTAAAGGCACTAAGGCGCTAAGGGGTCCTGGAGACTAGGCGCAAAGCGCAGATGCGCGCCTAAGTAACATGATGGGCAAAAATAAAAAATAATTGAAAAAAAATTATAAAATTTATTATTAGATTACTAGTAAGGTGATATAATATTATAAATATTAAAACTCAAAAAACATAAGTTATAACAACAAAATAGAAACATATATACAAAGAAAAAAAAACTTAATTAAGATTTGATATTCTAAATACAAGGGTCGTAGGCTTACTAAACACACAAGTATTCTAATTTTACTAATATTGTATTTAACAAGTTCTAACACTTATCAATTATGAATTATCATAGCAAAACACAATTAATGTTGCGTTTAAATTGTGCTGTTCAAATTATCTTCGTGGAAGCTGGAACAAATGTTTTCTTTGCTCTAACCATTTTTTTTTCTTTTTTATTATTTGTTTTGGAAATAATTAGTTGTAGTAAGACATACTAAGAATTTTTTTCAATTTATAATCAATCGTTTAGATTTTCTAACACTAAAAACAAAAAAAAATACAAATATTAAACTAATGTCACAAAGGCGCGTCTCGCCTTAGGCTCAAGGTGCGCGCCTTTGTGACAGTACCTACCTTTGGGATTTCAAGGTGCTGAGGCTGGAGCCTTGAGTTTTAGGCGCGCCTTTAATAACTATGCATTGAGATTGATATTAATTATAAGAAGTTTCCTCTCAGCCCTCACTGCTAACTATATAATTTGAAGGGAGTTATCTCTATGAAGTTTCTTTTTATTTAGTATTGATGTAGACTTCTTATGCTTATTTATTGATGCATTAATAAAAATTAATTTCCGAATCTCTTGACAAGAAGAGGGGTGGCCATATAATAGCCTAGGTCTATGGTTATGAACTCTTTCCATTGCATAGTATCATTAATAGACTTCCCTTGTTTAATGTCTTTGTTTCTCAAATTCTCCTTTCTTCCTATTCTACATTTTTGCAGTTTACATGCTCCAAGAACAGGAAGCATATGCCACGGAGGTACTCTAACAAGCTTTTGATTCCTTATCAATCAAGAGTTCCTATGTCTTTTATTCCTTTCTTGTGTTGCCATTTCGTTAAGGAGATAAATAATGTATCTTTAATTCTTTATGCAGTTGGAGCACACTTTCATCGCAATTAAGCCTGACGGGGTGCAGAGAGGACTGGTAGGACTAGCATCTCGCTTGTATTAGCTATCCTATCATATAATCATAGTTTGTCATTTCTTGCTTAGTGGCTTGTGGTATTTTTTTTCCTGTAGATTTCTTTTGGGGTGAGGATTGATGTTTGGCATATCTAATCTGTTGAAAACTTTTGTTTCAGATTGCAGAAATTATATCTCGTTTTGAGCGTAAAGGTTTCAAGCTTGTAGCAATTAAAGTGGTTATTCCTTCAAAAGAATTTGCTCAAAAGCATTATCATGATCTGAAAGAAAGACCCTTCTTTAATGGTCTTTGTGACTTCCTCAGCTCTGGTCCAGTTGTTGCCATGGTATAGAAGAACTTCATTTCTCTTCCTTATGTTTGACACATGCTTTTGAGATATGCAGACTGATCCAGTTCATGCAGGTCTGGGAAGGAGAAGGGGTGATCAAATATGGTCGGAAACTCATTGGAGCGACAGATCCTCAGAAATCAGAACCTGGAACCATCAGAGGTGATCTAGCTGTTGTTGTTGGAAGGTATTAATTTGAACTCTGTCAAACATCAATATTTTGCTAGATTTTGTGATATGAAGTTTTTTTTACTGGTCCTTGTCTGTTGTTCTGTCTATTTGCTGTTTTTATACTGACCCCTTAACTGCAATTCTGTACATTGGAACCGCTTTGCTTCCCACATTTGTTATAACATCGCCATTGTAAGCTTAATGTTGCTTTACTATGTAGAAATATCATCCATGGAAGCGACGGCCCAGAAACCGCCAAAGACGAGATTAACTTGTGGTTCAAACCAGAGGAATTGGTTAGCTACACAAGCAATTCTGAGAAGTGGGTGTATGGAGTCAACTGATAAAGATACAAGTTTCATAATTTTCTCCAGGAGTTTAGTTCCCACATGTAGGGTGGGGGAGAATCATAACCTTTAGAATAAAAATTCATTCTACAGAGGTGAGTAACAAATACTTGCTTCACAACAAATAATAATAATAATGTATTCCATCTCCTTTTTGTCATGAACTTCATTGATATAATTGTTCTACCTCTTCTTGTTCATTAGTCTTAGTGCAAGTTCGGTTAGTCTTGATTCACATTATGCTAATTTATGAACTTTCATCCTCTACTATGAACCAGCTGATGATACAAATTTTTACAACTGATCAGATTCAGCTGAATTTGGGTAAAATTTATTTTCGATAAATAGAACACATTTCAATATTTAAATTCCATTAAATTTATAGTTATTGTCATAATACATGCACAAACCTGTATTATGCTCTACGTCTCTAGCCCATTCTCTAGATAATTTCTTCTATGGTTATTGAATTTTGTTCTTATTGCAGTAAAATTATAAATTTTTTTTGTAAAAAAAAATCACTAAATTATATTTTTGTTTTACTAATCACTTCTGCAAATTTTCCGGTTGTGACATATCAGTTGACATATCAGATTTCTAGTAACATGTCAATTGTCTTATCAGATTTTCGATTACTCGTATTGAAAAATTGACTGAAAGTGATTTTAGTAAAATAAAAATATAATAGAGTGATTTTTTAGAATAAAAAAATTCTATAATTTTATTGTAATAAAAATAAAATTAAATAAACATATATGAAATTAACCACCGACTTTTTTACCATAGAGTTCCTCAGATGCATTGTGCGGCATCGACGCGACCGACACACATTACACACAATTCAATGTCACAAAAATAGTACTCCATTTTCATTTTATGGTCATTTATTTTTGCATCATTTCGTCTCTAAATCATTTTATTTTATTTATTTATTTTTTTTTACAAAATCATTATCTAAAATGAATTTTTATTGCAATTTTACAATGAATTATGCAAAAACAAGGAAACGAATAGATGAAGAAGATTGTTTTTTTAAAGATGTAATGAAGTAAATTGACTGTAAATCAAAAATCGCATGCTAATTTGATTCAAGATTATTGAAAGCCATTCTAAAGTTAATGTTTGAGACAAATTGAATCAACATTCTTTCAGAATTCCAACATGAGAAGCCACTGTCAGCTTTGGAAATCGTAAGAGGCATCACATTCACTGCTGAAGCATAATAGCATCATACATACAAAAAAAATTAATTGACTTCTGGCTCAATTTAACATGTAATTTTTAATTTGTTCCATTGTATTTCTCAAATATTTTCTTTTATTTGTGCGAAATATTTTTTATTGAACGGTGAAAAATAAAGATAACAAACGAAAATAGCATATTTCAATAAAGAAATTAGGAAAAATTACACTAATACGATTTGTTTCATGTGATTTGATATAATATACTAGTATTTCTGAGTTTTAAAAATTATATTATTTATTCTATGTAATTTTGACATATCGTACTAATACTGCTGTAAGTTTGATACATTATACTAGTACTTTTGACATAAGAAAAAATATTTTTTCTTACCAGTGTATTATGTCAAACTATAAAAAATAAATAATATAATTTTTAATCTTTAAGGGTTCTACTCTATTATGTCAAAATATATATAACCAATATTTTAATTTCAAATTTTAGAAGTATCATATCAGATTATTCTAATTTTTTTTTTTTAAAGAGAAGTTTTATTATGGTTGTTTATTTACAGCAGGCATTCTTCTTATTTTTTACATTTCATAATATCATATTCACATCACTTTCATCAATTAAGACCAAATTAACTAATAATCAAACGCCACATGTCAAACTGCATTCTAGTAACGACGTGGTTAATAATTCGAAGTAAAGCATTTGAAATCTTCGGTGTGCATCATTATACCAGATTATTAAGCAACGGAATATGCGATGACGCGACACTTTCGGTGTTTTCACCGCGGACTTGAAAATGAAATATTAAATATTGACGGTTTGATAATTATTAATTAATTTCCAGTTCAAATCCGCCGAGCAAAGCCTACATTGTCGTGTCTCCAATATCCTTCATAGTTTACGTATATATATCATCGACAACGCAAATCAACAAGCACGTCGTCTTCTGGTTCATGTAATCCCGTCGCCTCTTTAAGGGAATTCTTCGATCTGATTCTGCTGCCGCTCTGAAAACCCTAGCCTTAACGTTTTCGTATTTCCTTCTCCTTCAACAAGCTTGTTTAAACCGGTTAGTTATTCTTTCTTTCTTTTATTGCTTGTTTAATGTAGGAGTTGACGGTATTCTTCGTGTGTATCTTGGTCAGCGAATTTGGAATCTCCTAGGCAGTTGTTCTAGTAATTTTTGTGTTAATCTGTGTAGAGATGCATTTATTTTCGTTTAATTGAAGTGGATTTTGTTTTCTGGCTTCGAATTGAGAAGAACAGCTAAAAGTGGACTTCTGCTAGGGTTACTTCTTATTTTATAGGTTTTCGAGCTATAGATGTTCAATTAATGTGCGTAATACTGATAAATATATTGATCCGCAAGAGGATATGACCGGTTTATAGTGTATTCCCGCATGAGTTGAAATATGGCGCTTGTTAAGTCGGAAGCGGACTTCTGTTTAAGTTAGTTCTTAATTTATAGGGTTTAACCTTTAGAAGTTCAGGTCCTGTATGTAATACCTATTTATATGTTGTTCTGCTCTACTAGGGGACTATTGATATGTACCGTGTTTTGAGATGGTGTATTCCTGCTGGAGTTAAAATATACAGTGTGTTAAAGCCCAATGAGTACTTCCGTATTAAATTTATTGGTTATTGCTATATAAAATTCAGTTCCTGTATGTTATTCTGATTGATATGTTATTCTGCTATAGGATGATTGGTTTGTGTTGTGTTTTGAGACGATATATTCCTGCTGGAGTGGAAATATTCCGTGTGGACTTCTATTGAGTTATTTCTTAATATATAGGGTTTAAAGCTGTAGAAGTTAATTTCCGATATGTTAATACAAATTGATATGTTGTTCAGGTACTGGGATGATTGATTTGTACTGTGTTTTAAAATGATGTATTCCTGCTTGAGTTGAAATATACTGTTGATTCTAAAATGGTAGTTAGCATGAATATTTAGCAATTATATATAAGGCTAGATACCTTAGGCTTCAATTTGGAAATTGTGGGCTTTCCTTCCTTGGTAGCGGTGCTTGATAAGGGGAATTTATGTTCTTTTTCCAGGGATCCTTTGATATGCTTTTGATCAAAACATAGTTTAATTGTAGAACTTTTAGGGTCTGGTTTCTGATCGCTCCTCATTAAATTTGCTTTTTTTTTTTGGGTGTTAATGCTGTAGTTTTTTGGCTGATTATCTTACCACTCCTTTTGCCAAACTTGTCTTGTTCAAGTTCAAAATTTATCTTTTGTGCACTTTTCGGTTTTGCCACTTTGTCTTAACCATGACTTACAATTTTTCTCAGATGGCTACTAAACCTCTTACACACGAGGAAATCGCTAATACAGAAAAGAAATTGGACATGCCACTAGGTATTCTTATGTAAAATTGATGACTTGAATTAATTTTTTCCCTCTCATGGATAACTGGCAGATGATAATTTTTTTTTAATGATATTTTAGATGACATCATCAGAATGTCCAAAAATACAACAAAGGCTAAGAAGATGCAAAGGGCTCCGGTATGGAACTTTTATTGATAAAACTTGCTTTGAACCCCTGTTTTACATTTTGATGTCTGATTGATGTTATTGAATGTCTTATTGCTACAGAATAAAGGTCCGAAAGTTTTTAACAATGCTACACAACAGAGAGCTCTGAAGGTGCGTCGTTATATGAACTTGAAACCATTTGTTCGACAGGTACAAAAATGCCTCTACCAATGTTTATTAAATTGCAATATGTTTTACCTCTTTTTATTTGCTCCTTCATTGTTGTCTATTGATTTATTCACTTGTGATGATCAGGGAGCTTTGGCACAAAGAAGGTCAAATTTCCTGGGGAACCATTTTCCTTTAGCAACTGAGGTTGCACGGAAGGCTGTAGCCGTTCCTTTTCGCAAGAGGCCTTTTGAACGTAATGTGCTCTCTGGTTCTGACAAAGCAAGGTATTAGGCCTTCCATTTTCATGTTATTCCTTTAGATTCTCATCTTTCACTTGAATTGGGTGAAGCAGTTGCAATCAGAGTTACCCATCTAATTGTGGTACTATATCTTCAAACTTTTGCAGGTAACTATGATGAGCTCTGCCATGTGGTCTTCTGGTTAATATTATTGTAACCTTAAATAGTGTTGTGGAACTGGCATATATGATAGAATGTTGACAAGAGATCAATTTTGGGGTCTTATTTGTTATTGATGGCTTCAGTGTTCACTAGCAAGAGTAGAATGCCTGCATTGTGATTTGCAGATTTCCATGATTGGTATTTGTCAATTGAGATAAACAATGAAAGAATCTCTTGGTTGATGGATATGGTTGCTTGGAAATTGATACTATGTCATTTGGATAGGCTTTGGAGATATTGGTTTATATATGATTGGAGTGATTTCAAGTGTAGGTGTGGATTTATAAATTGAATTGAAAGTTTGATGCATGAAAGTTCAGTGCAGGCGTCGCGGTCATGAAGAATTTTAAAAGTTTTATCTGTTGATGTAATGTTATGGAAAGAAATCTCCCTCTTATGCATTTGGAAAGCTAATACTGTGCTTTTCATTGCCAGATAGGACTTGTTATGGTTGTGCAGTGTTGAGTGGGTGGTGTGTGGTTAGCTTTTCAGACACATTCCTAGTTTCCATATCATGGTTATTATTTTCTTGTTGTGCTGAAGGGTTAAATTGTGTTGTTGTCACTTGTGGCTATTCTTAGGGTCATTTTGATGAGCACTGCCACCCTTTCTACCAGCATTTAGATTGATTATCCAATGGTTCATCCATTATCTGTTTGTTTCCTAAAATTTTCTGTAATTTAGTTGGTTTTCTTGATTTGGGAAATTTCACTGAAGTTAGTTGGTATTAAGTAGACTTCTAGAGTATGGATCTGTATTTTAGTTATTGCTGTCTGATCATTCTTCTCCATCTTATGCTCTCTCATCTGCCTTGTACTCACTTGAATGGGTTACCATCTGATTGGCGGTGGCTGTGACAGAGTTGATTACAAAAATGGACAGCTATTCACTTAAATAGAGGGGCTTAATGTATCGGCCTTTATGTGCTTTAGTTGAGTAGACAAGGAGAGTTTTGGGGAATGATTGTGTAAAAGTTGTGCTTCTGAAGAAATTTCATTTTGCCTAAACATTTGGATGGGAAATTATACATCTCTTTTCCTGCAAAAGCTTTCTGGCTTCTATGGGTAGTGGTACTATGCTTGCTTGCAACACTTGATTTCGGAGTTGAAGCCTTCTGCTTATTGAGCTGTATTGGTTGCAACACTTAGTTTTCATAGTTGTGGTGTTCATGGCAGTCATCCTATCGTGGTATTGCTACCGTTTCAATATCAAGACTTAAGTCCAGATAATCTCCTGTGCTATTTAAAATTCTTGTGAGGAATTAAAAGAAATGAAAAAAAAAATTGCAGAGAATGAGTTCACTTTTATCAAGTGACATCTCTTTCATGAAATGGTTTGTCTTAATTTCTCTTAGTTGGATGTAATTTCAATAAGCAGGGTAAGGTTCTCTTGTCTCAATCAAGGTCAATTCTGCACATGCTAGTTTTATTATACTGATCTCAGTGCTGGACAGTTTGGAAGGGCTTTACTTTCATTTTGGAATCAGCTGCCTGATTGATTTCTTTGTTCTAGAGTCATTTTTTTCCCCTTTTTCTGAATGCAGGACTGGGGCTTTTAGGGTTCAGAGGAGGGCTGCAAATGGAGGTTTTGCTGCAAAGGTACTCTTCCATTTTCATAGTGCTGTTGGGACTCTTTTATTTTCTGCTGCATGGTACTTTGTATTTTTTCAGGACTGTTAGCTGATATATCTGTTATTGTGCTATATTATTTATTTATTTTTACCTGGGCTCATAGCTGATATTGGATATTATATTTTAAACTTTTGCTGGTTCCTATCTGGGAAATCATGTCAGTCTTCCTTAAGGATTGATGTCATGAAATTTCTTATGAAAGATAATTGAACTGTACGTGAGATCCTATAAGGCAACTACTTTGTTCTGTTATTGATCCTTTTTACTAGAATGTGCTGTTGCAACAGTGAATGGAACTGTGTTTGTTATTTGCTATGAAGCACGGATACTCCAATTATATGGCATGTCGCGTCTCCTATACCAGCACAAAACTCTTTGGGTGCGTTTTGTAATTTTTTAAGAATTAGAAATGCATTTCCTTGAGTTAGAAACACGTTTTTTCCTTTAAAAAATCTAAAACCTATGTGTGACACCAATCAATAATTTGATTGTATGTCATTTTTGTTAATTTTATATAAAAATAATAACTTGCAATTGTATCTCTTGAATATAATTATTTATAAATTTACCTCAATATTTCTAATATTTACACATTTTTCCAGCATGTCTGTATTCTACACTTTATAAATATCGCTTTCCGTGTCGGTGTCTATATCCGTGCTACATAGGTTATTTGGACAATTGGACAGATGGTGTTGACCTTGTTTGTTTCTTGTGTTTGTTATTTGGACAGATGGTAGTGACCTTGTTTGATTCTCTGTGCAGGCACCACTGCAGCAGCAGCAACAAGGGGATGGAGGTGTTAAGCTGAGGCCTCAAACACTAGATTCCCGTTTTGCTAACATGAAGGAGGAGAGAATGAAGGTCTTGCCTCGGCGGAATAATGCTGTACAACGAAATTTCAATGCTATTCGGCCAATAGTACCATGGGCGAGAGGCCGGTTTGGCAATTGATGGGCTTTTACTAGATTTCAACTGGGAAGGGATGTGAGCTCAAGTCCTTGTCGGTTTTCCTGCACAGCAAGCTGATGGAAACTGTCGAGGTTGGGGTGGTGGGTCAGGGTGGACCAAAAATATGATACCTGGTTTTTTCATT
The DNA here is from genome assembly GCA_949630135.1 of Balakata baccata. Classification (NCBI taxonomy): domain Eukaryota; kingdom Viridiplantae; phylum Streptophyta; class Magnoliopsida; order Malpighiales; family Euphorbiaceae; genus Balakata; species Balakata baccata. Next base: position 44,115 of record CATIWF010201282.1, read on the forward strand.
CATGAATTTCTCTGCTTTGCTCCGTTATATTGGACCTCAACTTTCATCTTGGTGCTTTTTATACCACTATGGAATTCGAATTGTTATGTTCTTTAAAACTGAGTTGATGCCGCCTTGAAATTGATTGTTCTCGATTTGGTTATAGTGAGTGCGTGGTTTTGAAGCCACTCCAGGTGGAAAATGCTAAAATTTTGCGGATATTTGATGTGGGTTAGTAGAAATCGTAATGCACTCAGCTACACTATTGTCTTCACTTGGGTGGAGCTGCATGGATTTTGCTCGCTGATGTGATGACAGTTTATTTTTCCAAAAAAAAAAAAAAAAAAAAAAGCCGAAGGTGTCTTATTTGTTTTTTAATATGTAATCTTGTTTTCCTGCTTCCGGAAAATCAAGGCAAGAACTGTGCCTTAAATTGGAAGGAAAAATTGTCCCCATGATATATGTAACTTGGGCAGGCCATAATATTTCTCAGATAAGAATCGAACTGAAATTTTATGGTGCACGAATGGCAATTCATGGAGAAAGGTGGAAAGATAACTGCTCTCATCAATCGAGTTCGTGTGGAAGCTGCTTAACTTATTATGCCTTTGTTTAACAATTGTAGTGCTTCATTTCTTTTGATAGATTGTTCAAATTTCAAATGTTTACTTGTCTGTTGGACCTCTTTATCGGGTTTGATAAAAAATTTTCAAGTGCGAGTTGGATTTGGTTTATAAATCTTATATAATTAATGAATTCGAGCATACGCCCAGCATGGGGTTGTAGCTCATATGGTAGAGCGCTCGCTTCGCATGCGAGAGGCACGGGGTTCGATTCCCCGCAGCTCCACTATAAAATTATTTTTATGAAATTTATCCCAACGAACCGGAACCTTTCCCGCATATATTTCATCAACGGCTGAAAATGAATCTGGATCTTTCTCATCCCCGCCTATCCTAACAACCTCTCATTCCTAATCTCTTCAGCCTCCTCGTCCCTCTGCCATTAACAACTTGAAAAGCTCAACCTCTTTTCCCCCTTTGCCCTAAACCCACGCAAAACAGAAAAATCTGAAAATGACACTGAACTTAGGTTCCCCTTGGCTTTCTCGCCTTTCTCACCCTCCTCATCTCTCAAAACTCCCCTATACTTTTCCAAAGTCCAACATTGCTCTCTTATCTCTTTTACTAGCCACTTCCTCTTCCTTCAGAAGTTCATCTTGTTCCTCTTCAGGAGTATTCAAAGCAAGAACTTCACTCAGCGATGACAATTCCGTATTATCCGATGAGAAAGAGTTGCTTACCCGAATCTCTGCTGCTAAAGATGCCAATGAAGCTTTACACATTATCGCTGAATTCTCTAACACATGTAGCGGCGTTCTTAGCGTCTCTGATTGTTCCGCCATTATTACCGCCGCTCTTGATCGGAACAATGCTGACCTTGCTTTGTCTGTTTTCTACGCAATGCGCTCTAGCTTCGATCCAGGTCCCTTTCACTTCTTTTTTTTTTTTTTATCTTATTAATTTTTTCTGTATGTGTTTCTGAATTGGGGGAGATTTTTTGGTATGTTGGTTCAGGTGTAAGTGACAATGGCCTTGTGGTTGAGAGATGGAAGTGGTCGAGGCCGAATGTCAGTGTTTACACTACATTAGTTCTTGGCCTTGCTTCATCGTTGAAGGTTTCTGATGCGCTTAAGATAATTGATTATATTTGTCGTGTTGGAGTATCTCCTGCCGAAGAGGTAGTCAACCACGGGCCTTTCTTTCACTTCTATAGTGCTGATTTTTTTCCTATAAAGCATCATTTAATCACCTTGTCTTTTTTTTTTTTTTTTTGCAGGTTCCTTTTGGGAAGGTTGTGAGATGTCCAACTTGTATGATAGCTGTTGCTGTTGCGCAGCCCCAGCATGGTATTCAGGTATACATAAACTTGTATCCATTCTTATTGTTTACGTTATGCTTTGTAAAGTTTGTAATGTGAATACAATACGTTGGCTGCAGATTGCATCTTGTTCCAAGTGCCGCTACCAATATGATCTAGTTTCTGGAGACATAATTAGCATAAACTCTGAAGAAATCAGGTTAATTCACTTCCATGATTAATGTTTCCATCACACAACTTACACATAAGCACATTTTTGGACTGTTTAAGTGTAAGATTAGCATAGTCATTTTATGTTCTGGTGCAAACGGGTTCGAATATGTGGTCATGAGCATATCTGCAGTATTCAGAAAGTAAATATTTTTGAAGTAATACATGATATATCCTTTCCTCAATATTTTAGTATTGCGGTGATCAGATGATCTATTTGTGTGTGATGTTGATCCTGGGATATTCACTTTTTTAAGGAACTACTCCTGCTGAACGCAGCAAGGATCTTCCAGCGTGGAAAAGGGGGCTAAGGTTCCTGCAGCTAATGAAGCAAAGCATTCCTGCAGCTGTTCATTCAATTGTGGTATTTTTTCTTTCTTGGGAATATCAACTGCACATTTGACGTTTTTTAAGTTTTATCAGGCTTCTTTTTATTCTTACCATAGAAATATTGGTTATATGATTGTGGGGCATTTCATACCTGCTGATTTCAGCAGCAAACCTTATTCTTTTACTGGAAATTTGTGGTAGTACTGAAAAAAGATAATTTGCTGTAGATAAATCTTGTGATCTTTGAAGGTAGTGTGACATTTCGTTATATATTGCACCCAGAGTTATTTCACGAGTTTCTTAGGTGAACTTGTATGTGAGAGGACATGTAGGTTCACCCTGTTAATACTGAACTCTGTATTTTCCTTTAGCACTAATCATTATCAATGTCACCTTTATGTGCCCTTTTTCTTGAATTTAACCTGGATTTATCATCCGTAGATGTCTTATCGTTATCTTTCTTTCCCAGGCTCTCTCATTATTTATTTCATGAAAATAGCAGTGACAGAGAATAGCGTCCAATATTGATTCATTAATTTATTCTTGCCTTACCTGTCCTTATATAGTTGCAATTTCATTCCCTTTGAGCCTGTGGTACTGTTTCCAATTTCAGGTACAGACCCCTTCTGGAACAGCACGTACACACAGGTTTGCTACTGAAACGGTTGATCTCCCAGCACAAGAAGGAGAAAGGGTAACCATTGCTTCAGTTCCTTCAAATGTTTATAGAAATGTTGGCCCCTTTAAATTTAGTCCTAAGGCCCCCAACACATACCCTGGAGAAGCTATGTGCCTCACAAACCATGAAAATGGTCGAGAGTCACTATTACTGAGAGCCCCTACAAAAGATGGAAGGCTATCTTTACTTAACCCCTCCATCCTCATTCCACTTCTTGCTGTTTTGGCTACTGGAGATGCTGCATCTGGAATTATTGATCCCAGCCTGCCTCAATTCCTCTCAGTTGCTGCCATTGCCTCTCTTGGCATTGGAGCTACACTAAATACATTTGTTCTCCCTCAACTGAATCAGGTGAGCTTCATTATTTTGTGGTCTTAAAGCAAATCTTTTTCATTGTTAGTTCTTTACTTCAGTTACTATAGATGCATTGGTTTGTTTGTATTATCCTGTATCTTCAATACCTTCTTTATATGGAAAAGAATATTGGTTTTTCAATCATTTTAATCTATTATTTATCATCAACATGTACCATTCATTTTGTTCTTTTTTCTTCAGAAATCAGTTCATGAGTAATTTAAAATTTTAGGGTAACATGAATCCTCCCAAAATCTATACTGCTCCATCTCTAGCTGAAACATATAGGCCCTAGATCAGCTTTTAACTAGCAAGTTCGTTTATGTTACTGCATTTGTGAAGCTGGTACCTCACTGCTAATAAGAGTTCAGGAGGTTGTTTTTTATTGAGTAGGTTGCGTAGCTTCATTTATTTTTGCAATGTGTTCATTAACTATAGATACTTAACCTTTTTAACATTCTTCTCAAGGTATAGAACTTGAATGCTTATTTATTTGATGGTTTCAGCTTCCTCAGAAATCAGTGGATGCAATTGCAATCAAGCAGCAGCTGTTATCTCAATATGATGTACTTCAGTCTCGCATTAAGGATCTAAAAGAAGCTGCTGAAAAAGAGGCATGTGGCCACGTATTGTGCTTGCAGTATTCTTTCTATAGTTAGTTTTTAAGCTGTGCCATTCAAGTTTAGGAAGATTTGAATGTACCTCGTCAACTCAAGCTCCGCCACTTTCTTTTGGAACCAAGTTGAATAGATTTGCTCTCACACACTCGCCTACATGCATTCCTGTAACAGAATCTCTTTAAACTTTAGCTTTCAATGGAGTTCCTTGAATGAAGTCCAAAGTCAATGAACGCTCAAATGCCAGTAATACATTTTTATGCCATTGCTTCATGCACAAATAAAATATTATGCTTCTGGTATGTGTAGGTTTGGATGTTGGCTCGGATGTGCCAGCTGGAGAACAAAATTTTTGCTGTTGGAGAACCTTCTTATCGGTAAAACCCTCTTGAGACAACTTGTAGCCTTTATTAGTTCATATTCTGTTACTAGAAGTTGTGATTCTGAGTTTTGTCTTATATTGGAGTTTAGCTATTCTAATAAAACCTTTGTTTCTTTCCTTTCAGTGCTAGGAGAACTAGAGTCAAGAGGGTTCGAGAAGGCTTAGAAAATTCCCTCAGGGGACGAATTGAACTCATTGATAGCTATGCAAGAGTATGTTTTTTCTACATGGAAAGGGAAAAAAAAAAAAAAATTTCACCTTTCAAACTATACCTTGATCCCTCGCCCTTCAAAAGATGTATATATATTTGTTCATTATTGGCTTTTCTCAAATTTTCCATTTGTTAATTCATAGTTGCTATTCGTTTTTCAGATTTCTTCCATGATTGAAATTGAGGTAGAAATGGACTCAGACGTTCTTGCTGCTGAAGCTGCAAGCAATGCAGTGCGTGATACTTGTTTATTCATTTATTTCTGTCCTTGACTTCTCAATTATGGAGAATTTCTGATCTTCTGAATGTTGTTTGCAGGAAAGCATTGCTAAGCAGATACAGCAAATCATGGAGCTTGAAAATCTTGAAGAGGCATGTCATGAATTTATCTTTTCTTTTACCTTAATTTTATGATTGTGCGTGTCTAAATAGGTAGATTAAGATTTTCTGTTGAAGTTTCTATTAAAATGATTAGCAAAATAGAAAATATGGATCTCTCAAATAGTGCGTACACCCAGTTACTTACCAGTTAACTAGGTTTTTAGTAATGATGAAGTTCTGAATGATAGAGGATAGTAGGTGAAATCTTGCAATCCAAGAGAGAGTTTCTCAAATAGTTATGAATTGCTTTCCTGTACAACTTTCTTTTTCACTTCCAGTTTCTTTTAAACTTTGTCGGTGTTTTGCATTTTGCTAGGTATCAATCATTATTGTTTGTTTGTAATGCAGAAATGGAAACTACAAGCTGAAGCAAATGATGAGGCTGAGAGACTTCTCAGTTCCCAACCGATTCCTATAGAGCAGATATAGGCATGTAAGTGATTATCCAAACAAACTAACTGGTTTCAGCATCGATATCTCGGAATTATATTCCAGAAAAATCTCTTTTAAGATGAATCAGCTGAAAAGCGGGCAATGATTCTTGTTATAATGTGAGTCCAGAATTAAGTCAGTGTATCAGGAAATGAAGTATCAGATATGCAACATCTTGAAATTGTTCAGACTCATTTATGTAAATCAATCCAGTCCAGGTACGAGTTGCTGCTACGGTTGTATGATATATTAATACGGTAAAATATTATTCTTTTCCTCTCTCTCAATCTTGAAATTGATCACTTCCTCTGTAAGAGAGTTGCGGGGCAGAAACACTTGTGCAGGTAAAACACTCTCTCTCTTAAAATAAGAAAGCATGAATAGAGTTTCACATACTTATCTCTGTGAGGAACCACCTTCTCGTATAAATACCAAAAAAAGGGAAAATAATTACAACTTTACATGCTCTCAATATTTTTTTTTTCAATTTTACCAAAAAATATTTTTTACAATTACACATGCATCTTTTGTATACCTTAAGTATATTTCGGAGATACATTCGGCCTAAAACAGTTATGAACAAAGACTATAAAATTTGGTATGTTTTGAGTATATTTTGGAGATACTTTCAGCCTAACAGTTGCGAACAAATGTCCGGTATATCTTGAGAATATTTTTGGCCTAAAACAAATGTAAGCAAGGCTATAAAGTCAAGTATACTTTGGGCATATATTGGATATATTTTGGGGGATACCTTGAACCTAAAATAGTTGTATACAAAGGCTATAAAGTTCAGTATACCTTGAACATATCTTAAGTATATCTTGGAATACCTTCCGCATAAAATACTTACGATAACATTGTATAAAGTTAGGTATACCTTGGGTATATTTCAAGGATACATTCAGTCTAAAATAGTTGTGCACAAAAGTTATAAAGTCTGATATACCTTGTACATACTTTAGGTATATTTTTTAAGGATAAAAGATAATTAATGATTAATAAACAAATACATACAATAACCTAAATTCTAATGATCTCAAATATGAAGACGATATAGTGGGCAATGACTATGTTTAGGAAGTCATAGTCAAATGCAACGATAATGATAAATATTCCTGCAAAATAGAAATGCCACACACAAATCTCCTTCTTCTATTATCTCTTTCCTCTATTATCTCTAAGCAGATTGAGCAAATTTCTTCTTTATCTTCTTCTTCATTGCCGCCTTTAAACAAATTTTTTTCGAAAATTACAGTTTGCAACCACTATTTCTTTTTCTAAAAATGAAAATTAAAAAAGTCAGTACAAATCAAATAATTTTTGGTGCAATTGAAAAAACAAAAAGCTAAAGATAAAAATGAAAAAAAAAACATAAAATTTTTGGTAAACCATGAAATTTCCTCATGAATCAATTTGCATTTGTAATCAGTCAACTAGTAAATCAACCAACTAACTATCTTTGCCGTACTTATATCATTAAAATGATTCTTTAATTTTTTTAAAAAAATAGAACTATACCAAACAAATCATTTCCGAATAATTTTTTACCAAAAAAACTCCAAATTATATCGTCCTGAATCAGATTAAAACAGTCTGTATGAAATTTCTGTAGCATAGTAACTCTTCTATATATACATTTTTAGTCTTGAAAAAAAATCTACGACAGCCAATCAAGGGGTGGTTTTATTGGTATCATGAGAATATAAAAGGTTTCGACCGTCCACCAATTGGTGGACGTTTAATATATTTGTGGTGTGTATATAATGGGATGACTATTTTCTATTGTGTAATTCATAACTTATTGAGTCTCCTAATAAACTACAAAAGAAAAAAAAAATCTACTACATGGTTTTGTTGAAGGAAAAATATGTTATAAATAAATATAATATTTACGACAGAATACTAGATAAGATTTAATCACAGAATTTTTTTTTTGCATGTGGTTTTTTATTTGTTGACATAATATACTAATATCTCTTAAAGTTTGAAAATTATTTTATTTATCATCTGAAAGTTTGATATATTGTACCAATGCCCTATTGCAAGTTTGATTTATTGTATTAGTACTCCACTGAAGTTTGACATATTGTACTAATATCTTCTGAACAAAAGATAATATTTTTGTTTTATCAACGGTAAATATTTTAAAATTTAATGGAAGAATTATATTTTTTTGATGAAAATAAAATAGAAATGACAAATTATATATTTTTCCGATCTCAGGAAATATTAGTGTATTATGTCAAATTACAGGAGATAAATAATAATTTTTTTTGTCATATGGTTTTTTTTATTTGATCTCTTTGCATATGGTATTCTTTTCCCTTCAATTATGTACTTTTGCGACGTTACGCAAATAAGTCTTTGCTTTAATGAACAATTACATTATTTTGGTGCATATTTTTCTCCCTCTTTTATCTTTTTCCTTTCCTTTTTAATTTCTATTTTAGATAAAAATAATATAAATATTCAATTTATTCGCATTATTGAGAGCTAGCAATATCAAGTAAATATCATTGCTATAAGATGTACTAAATATTGAATAATTTTAACAATGATTGACTAATAATTTTGAATCTTTGATTTGCTTACCTTTTTCAGTTTTCTTTTTATTATTTTCTTTTTCAGAAGTAAATAATTTCATGAAATAAAATATTAAAAAAAAAACAAAGAAATTGTGATGATATTGTATCTCTTCTCCAAAAATGTTTTTATGCTCTTCAGTCTCAATCGTTTAAGAAAACAAACATTTTTTTTTAAAAAAAAAAGACTGGAATATGAGCGTCACCATAAAACAATAAGCATCAAATTTTTTTCCAAGTGTCTAAAACATATATAACTAATTTTTTCCTTATCTCAAATTCAAAGTTTGTGAATGAAATACTATTAAAATTTTAAAATAATTTTTTCTCTTTTATGAGCTTAACAATATAATTTCATATTAATTTATAGTTCGATAAGTCATAAAATACTAAGCAATTTATACCAAAAAAAAAAAAATACTCTCAACTTGTATTCATTGATTTTGATTATCTAAACTTGTAAATTTGATACTACTAAGAACATGAATTTTGCGATTTTGAAAAAACATAAATTTTGTACAAAATTTTTTAAATAAATAATAACATATTTGACATTTTCAAAGCATTATCGAATTTATCAATTAAGATGTCTTGATATTTAGTTGTTTCCAAAATTTAAATATCAAATAATACTATTTTTAAATCAAATTCTAGGTCAAAAGTTCGTTTTTTTCCCCTTAGTTTAAGAAAAACAAGTTAAAATTTATTTTATTCTATTCTTTTTTTTTATAAAGTTAAAGTTTTTTTTTGGAAAAAATTAGTTCAAATGTATAAATTAATTCATAAATTATATTGTATAGATCGAATTGTCTTCTCAATTTTAATTCAATGCAAATTAACTTATAAATTATATTTTATAAAGCGAATTACCTTTTACCAAAAAAATTTAAGGATTAACTTACATCCGAGTCCAAAAAATTAAAGTTTTTATGTGTTCCCTAATATAAGAATTTGACTTTGTAAAGAATTCTTTTTAATGATCCTATTAATATGTTTAACAAAAATAAATTCTAAAAATTCTGTCAACTGCATTAATTTTCTAACCCCAAGAAATTCCAACATTTCCTTCAAAAAAAAAAAAAAAAAAAAGAGAATCTCTCCCTCCATAAGTGGAAAAGATTTGTATCTAAACTTCTGGACTCAACCAATAGCAACATTCCAATTGGCATCCAAATCCGCTTTAGTTCTAAAACATTTGACTAATTATATAAACCAAATCAATAATAAATTACTTTTCCAAATCAGTTAAAATCATTTAAAAATAAACTAATAAAAATTCCTGTCAAGGGTAATCTAGTCAATTTGCTTGGAGAAAAAAGGCATCCCTATCTCAATGGACAATCTGTATAAAGTTGGCAATTAGCTCTCTGTTTGGGAAATTTTTTAAATAGATTAAATTTATTAGAGTAATTCAATTATAAAAAAAATATATATTTAATTATTTTATTTTTTATTTATTAATAAAAATAAAATAATTAAATATATATATTATATTATTACAGTCTTGCTGACAATTTCTCCCATAACAGACATCTGTAACAGACAAAGCTCATCCCACGTGGTTGATCGTCCTTTCTCTCTCTCTTATTTTCATTGTCTTTTTTTTTTCGAAAATGAAAAAAGAAAGAGTCGTTTCGCAATTTCGCTTTCCGTTTCCTTCTCTTTTCTGCCAAATCTATTCCTTTTTCCATAATTCCACCTCCTCCCATAAATAACATGTTCATCAAATGCCGCGTGGTATCAGTTCTTCAGTTTCCTCTATCGTAGGAAATTTACTTTCCACCGCTTCTTTCTGCTAATTCCTCTTTTTCTTTCCCTTCGTTTTTTTTATCATGGTGGATAATATTCTGGTCACCGGTGGCGCCGGTTATATTGGGAGTCACACTGTTCTTCAGCTCCTCTTAGGTGGGTACTCCGTCGTCGTCGTTGATAATCTCGATAACTCTTCGCCTATTGCTCTCGAAAGAGTCAAGGAACTCGCCGGCAAACGAGGCAATAACCTCGCATTTCATAAGGTTCGCTCTGTTTTATTTGAATTTCGACAATTGTTTGTTGATTGGATTTTTGGGTTATCGTCAGATTGATTACTACGAAAGACAAATTGGAACTTTCGGTTGTTTCGATGTCGGTGTGAAGTTTAGTCTGTTATTACTTGAACTATACCTATTTAAGAACGTGGGTCGTTAAATTCAAATTGTAGTGAGAATTCCGAGGTTCTGATTTGAAATTGAGTTTAATATTGAGGTTGATGATGTTTTATCAAATGAGTTTCGCATTCACTTAATGTTTAATGATGTGCTGTGGGCCCAGTTTTTTTATATAATTGACTGTTTGATAGCTCTTTTATATAATTTTTTTTTTTATTTACTCACAGGTCGACCTCAGGGACAAGCCTGCTCTGGAAAAAGTTTTCTCCCAGACAAAGTATGATTAGCCTTCCGACTAATAGTTTCTATGAGTAAAGAGCTTTTGGTTGCAAGCTGAAATCATTCTTTCGTGTTTAGTAGCTCTTTCGTACTAAAATTGCACAAGGAAGCCACATGTATGGGATTATGAACAACGCAGAAGTAAATAACTGTTCATATGCTAATTAAAAAAAGGGAGAATGATTATTTTAGTATGTATTTTTTAGATGATCTGAATGTGAAAGGGGCCAATGGGAAAAAAAAAATGTTGCGTAATAGTTTTTGTTTATGACTGTTGTGCAACCAAATTTGCTTAATTTAATGAATATAATATTTTTTTCTTTCATTCTTAAACTCAAATATTTGTCCCTCTCCTTTCTTAATTTTCTTCTGTGTTTGTCCTGTAGATTTGATGCTGTTATCCACTTTGCTGGGCTAAAAGCCGTCGGTGAGAGTGTGGAGAAACCATTGCTTTATTTTAACAACAATCTTATTGGAACAATAACATTGCTGGAAGTAATGACTGCCCATGGATGCAAGCAGGTACCTTTTTTCAGTTTTTCTCTTGATAATTTGACATATGTTGGCTTCTTTAGCTGTCACGATGTAAGCTGATTTTGCATTTTTTGAATTGATTACAGCTTGTCTTTTCATCATCAGCTACTGTTTATGGTTGGCCAAAGGAGGTTCCATGTACAGAAGAGTTCTCCTTATGTGCAATGAACCCATATGGACGAACCAAGGTATGTTTTTGTGACATTAGTTAGTGTACACTCCAAAGCATTTGGAAATCAAATAGATTCTGAGAAAGTTATGATCTTTCAGCTCATCATTGAGGACATGTGTCGTGACATCTATTGTTCTGATTCTGAATGGAAGATCATTTTGCTAAGGTACTTCAATCCAGTTGGAGCTCATTCTAGTGGTTACATTGGTGAGGATCCCCATGGAATTCCAAATAATCTCATGCCATACATGCAACAGGTAGCTGTTGCCCGGCGTCCTCATTTGACAGTCTTTGGAACTGATTATTCAACCAAGGATGGTACTGGGGTATGCTTTCACTGCCTGTATGATGACACCTTGTTAAATTTATTAACTGTGTTCGCATGTCAGGAAGTATATGCGTAGTTTTCTCGGTTTTGAACATTTGTTTTATGTTCAGTTTCTCACTTTAGGCTTGCAATATTCTAGCTTGCCATGCCACAGTTTGATGTTCTGAAGAAAGAGTCAAACTTCAACTGATTTTCAATAACATGATCAAAATCATATCTGGGATGTTTCCTTTGTTTTTTCCCCCAATCATAACATGGTTAAAAACAAGGATCTCTACTTCTACCTTCATAACTGTCATTGTTTATGTTACTCTATATGATGGCTGTACAAATGTCTTTATGGAATCTATCATTGCCAATATCTTTGTAATTGGTTTGTGTATGAAATTAATATGAAAATAACTTGCTGGAAAGAAGGATCTTTTATCCCAATTTTATTCTACAGTTATCTTGATGATACTTATCTCTTTTCAGGTTCGTGACTACATTCATGTTGTTGACTTAGCAGATGGTCACATTGCTGCGGTGCTTAAGCTCTCTGATCCTAAAATAGGTATGTGCTTTAATCATTGCAGGTGTTTTATTATTTCCATTTTTTCTTGTTACTTCATCGTATTGAATGGGTAGATGCCTTTGACAATGGGTGCTTTTGGTTATTTGTTTATCAGAATGCTCATACTGATGATATATGCATCACTGATTATCAAGTGTCTGAACTATCCCATATGTCCAGTATAGCATTCAGTTACTCGAGTAACTTTTTTGTTATCCATTAATTGTAAGTATACTAGATTTTTTCGGACAAGTGATAATGTGACCTAAAAATGCCTTTGAGAATGCTTATGGCGGTGTCTACGTAGTTAGTGGTTTAGGGCTTTTCCAATTTTCATGTACTTGAACAACAATTCTTCAGCGGTCACGATGATTTAAGACTAAACATTCATTCATAATTGTCTCACAGGCTGTGAGGTATACAACTTGGGAACAGGGAAAGGAACATCAGTTTTCGAGATGGTAGCAGCATTTGAAAAGGCATCTGGAAAGGTGCTATTAATTTTTATTGCTGTCTGAAAATGTCTTCACCAATTGCTTGTATGTTAATGCGCCGTAAGATTATGCATTAGACATTGGTTATGGAGTTGGGTTTTGTGTTCTCAAGGTCAAAATCTTGTCTTTAAAGGCAATTTTCTAAGAGCTGGCACAATTTTCAAGTTGTAGCAGTAATGTTGAGCCTATTGGAACTTCTCAATCTTCAGATGCAGCACTCTTTTTATTCAATTTTTACCAATTTTTATCAAAGAAAAATGCGGTTCAGTTTTGATGGTTCGTTACTCTTATCGACCCAATCATTGTTTTGAAATACCAGATTTTCAGTCATGTATGTTCCAGAACTTTTCTTACTTTCATCAGACAGGGATGAGATTGAGCATTCTTCTTGCATAACTTCTCCTTATCTTTTAATCTTTTTCCCTATTTTATAATGCTTTTATCACTTTACTAATTCCTTATCTCTGCAGAAAATATTCTTGCATTAATTTGTTGCTTAATCTGACTTGCTGTTGATACTTGTGTGAATGATTTTTGTGACAGAAAATTCCTATTGTAAAGGCTGGAAGGCGTCCTGGCGATGCTGAAATTGTTTACGCATCAACAGAGAAGGCAGAACGTGAATTGAATTGGAAGTAAGTGTGAAGATGCATGTATCTCCTTGATTATATTTCTGAGTAATGTAAATTGCTGCTGAAATGATGGCATGAAACGTGCGGTCGGGCTTCAGGCCAGCGTTCGATTTAACATTTATATTCTCATTGCAGGGCGAAATATGGCATTGAGGAGATGTGCAGAGACCAATGGAACTGGGCCAGCAAGAACCCTTATGGCTATGGATCTCCTGAGAACAACCATAACTGAAAAACTAATTATTATCTATCTTAGATTTGAGTATAGTATTTTTACGCCCACCTCGCCATATGCTTATAAAGGTTCGGGAATTATTATTATTATTTTGAAAAATGCTACTTGTCCCAATAATTTTTGTACCATCTCTTGTCCAATATGCATTAAAATACTTATACTTTATCAACACTTTTTATGCTCAATTTGCATAAAAGTATGCCTATTTTGATGCAGTTGGACAAAATAAATTGGGATAAGTAGCATTACTATATTTATTTTCCAATTACTTGCTGATAGAAATTTAAGCTGATATACACCATTGTATATCATCCACAAATAAGGCATCTTACCCATCTCCTAGGTATACAGAAAAGGTCCAAACAGTTGTCCGGCCTCTTGCAGAACACTGTTATGGTGACTGTTACTAGAGGGCTAATTTTTTGTTCTTTGTTAACTTGATTAGTTAACTATATTTATTTTCAGTGAATAAAGAAATATTTTATATATCTAATTTCTTTTCTGTTGGATTTGTTGTTGATGGATCTTCTGTTTTCTGTTCTTTGAGTAGAAATATTCATTTGTTGTTTTCTGGGTTCTTTACCTTCAGACACCACAGTAAATCCAGCCATATGCGCGTTACTGTTGGTGCAAAGGGTGAATTACGCAACAGTACCTCAATTATGTAAATTGTAACAGCTCAGTATTCCAAAAATTATTTGTAACATAAAATTACCCCAATTATGTAATTGTAACAACTCGGTACCTCAAAAATTATTTGTAACATAAAAGTAGCTCAACTTTTATTTTGTAACTAAATAATACTTATATCTTCAGTTATTAGAGGTTGTTTAGCATTGTATTTGGAAAAAATATTTTTTGGAAAAAAATTTTATATTTTTAACTTTTTTGAATTTTGAAAACTGTTTTTGGTAGATACAAATAAATATATATTTTTTCCAAAAGTATATTTGAAAAAAAAAACAATTCATAAAAAATTAAAAAAATTAGTCAATTAAATCAAAAAATTCAAAATCTGTTTTTAGAATACTCAACAACACTCTCAAATACTCATTTAGTCTCTCTAACAGAAGTATAACATGAAATATCCAAATAAATTTTAATAAAAATAAAATTAGTTGTAATATCCCGTCAGTAAAATTGAAATTTATCTGATGTAAATATTTTATATTACATTTATGTTAGAGAGACTAACAGTTAAAGATGGAAGTGTTACGAAATAAAAGTCAATATACTTTTGTTTTACAAATAATGTTTGAAGTACTGAATTGTTATGATTTATATAATTTAAGTACTTTTGTATTACAAATAATCTTTCAAATACTGAATTATTACGAGTTATATAATTGGAGTAATATTGGTGAGATTCATCCCAATTGCAAACCACGTAAAATTCTTCCTTCAAGTGCAGTTATGACTTTTTTTTCTTTTTCATATTTGAGATGTATTATCAGAAAAGTCTTATATTTTCACTTAAATTCTGTTCTGATATTGTGTTTGAGAAAAAAAAAATAGAAAATATTTTATATTTTTAATTTTTTAAAAATTTTAAAAATTGTTTTGAATAGAAATAGATAAATAAATTTTTTTATAAATATATATATATATATATATTATAATAATTTATAAAAAATAAAAAAATCAGTCAATTTAAATTTTGAAACACTCCACCGTAATTCTAAATATATCTTTATAATAGGTGGTACACCGAAGACTCCACTGAAATTCTCTAAAAATGATCAAATATAAAGTTAATATTTTAGATGAAAAATGAGCATAATGATAAAATAATACAGAACTTATCTGAAAATTAAACGGGACAATAGATGATAAATGCCTCCATTATCTTCAAACCTTTATTAAAAGGAAAATCTCAATTTAAAAATGCAATGATCAGCCCAAGAAAATCATTTTGTCGGCATTATGCGAGTGATGCCATTTTGTGCCGTTGGAACTCTCTAATTTCAAAAGATAGTGTAGGCCCTTTTCCCTTTGTGTTTTCTTTTTCCACTTAAACAAGAGCTTATTTCAAATCTGTCTGACACCACCCGTTTAAGTTCCACTAATTGTGCCTGCAATCAAAACTGCTATCAAGTATTTTGAAATTGCTGTCAAGATCATAAAATTATGTTTTATATTTTTTAATTTAATTAATTGATTTTTTATAAATTATTTTTTTAAATATATATATATATTTTAAAAAAATTTATTTATTTGTTTCTACCAAAAATAATTTTTAAAATTTAAAAAAAATTAAAAATGTAAAATTTTATTTTGAAAAACGTTTTTTTCAAAATTCAATGACAAACAAAATTCTATTTATCTGTTTATATTAAAAACAATTTTTAAAACTCATTAAAAGTTTAAAATACAATTTTATTTTCAAAATATATTTTTTTTCAAACACAATGCATAGTCTATATAAGAATACAACTCTCAATATATCATTTCAACGAAAGTGACTATACTTTTAATAATTTATACAAAATTAATTTTTTTAATTTTTTCTATAAAAATTACTAAATCTTATTTTATTTTCTACATAAATAACTTTTAACATTTTTCTTGTAATTGCTGATGTGGATGTGATACTATAATTTTTTAAATTTGTTGACATGATATCTATATAGATAATGATATAGTATTATATGTCCATATTTCGATGCCGTGTCATCAATAATACAGTAAAAAAATTGTCATAAGTAATTTTTCTCATCTTACTAAAGGTCTTTTTTATTTTTTATAAAATAATTAACCTTACATTTATTTTCATTATATTTTCCTTAGCAATTTACCGCTTTATTGGAAATTTTCGATTTGGTATAATATAATTAGTTAGCAAAAATTAACATAATATACTCTATTTTTTTTTTATGTTTGAAAAATATACAATTTATTCTCTTTATTTTATTTTCGTTAAACTATATAGTTAAATTTTAAAATTTTTATCTTTAGTAAAAAATAATAATATTTTTTCTAAAAAAATACTAATACCATATGTCAAATTTCTTAGAATAATAAATCGAACTAATAAAAAAATATTAATACAGTATATTAAACTTTGAAAGCCAATAATTTTTCCAATTAGTAATCACTTCTCTATTTATTACTTTAAGAAAATAATTATAAATGAAATATAATTTTAGATTTTTATCAACAGCCAAAATCTCGCGAGTTAACATTCTCCACCACCTTTTGACTCGCGAGTGATGTGAATGGTTATTACTGACTGTATCTAAAGACCGGCCCCCTTGTCCTCTTTATTAAGCTTCTCTGGCAGTGGTCATAATTCTATTCATTTCGAAATCAAATACAAATCAAAACGCTACTTACTACTTTCCCTTCGCAAAAAAACGCGCTTCTCTTCTTCTTCTTCCATACTTCAACCTCAAGTCCATCCCCCTCTAGCTCGTAGGCGGCGAGTCGTTATCGGAGATCCGCCGATCATCAACCGCTGCCGTTTATTCAGCGCAGTTGTCAGATCCAGGTGATCTGAGTCTGACTCCTGAGATTACCGGCACCGATCTCCGTCTTCATTTATTGTTTTCGCTCCTTTTTTTCTTTTCCCCTGAGAAATGGAGAATTTGATTTCTCTGGTTAATAAAATACAGAGAGCTTGTACTGCTCTTGGTGATCATGGCGAAGCAAGCGCGTTGCCTACTCTCTGGGATTCCTTGCCTGCTATTGCCGTCGTTGGTGGCCAGGTCAACCTCTCTGATTTTATTTTGAAAGTATTATTGTGAGCTGGAACTTACTTTTGAATTTACTGAACCTTTGCTCCGGGATCCTCGCCGTTGGCTGCGGTTATGATTTATTTTTCGGTTTCACTCTTTCGTTTCTTTTTATTGCTAGTTCGGAAATTAGTTGGATAACGTCTATTGAAGAACTTTAAACGGTTTTCATGACTTATAGTCTAGCGAGTTTGAATTGGCTTTGACTGAAGTTGCTAACTGTCTCTAGTTAAATGATTAATCGATTAATTAGTGGTTCAATAAGAGAGCCGGGATTTTATTGTAAAATTAACTTCGAGAGACTTAACACTTCCATGCGAGGCATTTCTATGCACTTTTTTGCTATGGATTATCGCATGGGTATCTGTTGAATGGATGAAGCTATCTTTTCCCGGCTGACTAAGTGCATTTTAGCTGTTGTGTTAAATTGTTGTGCTTGTGGTTTTTGATTTATATTACAGAGTTCAGGGAAGTCTTCAGTGTTGGAAAGCATTGTAGGGAAGGACTTTTTACCACGTGGATCTGGTAATGAATAACAATGAATACTCTCAGCTTATATTCGTCTATTTATGTTCTTCTAGGATTGAGAAAATGATCTGTTGGAATGTGGTTTCAGGGATTGTTACCAGGCGGCCTCTTGTGTTGCAGCTCCATAAAAGTGATGAGGGTAGCAGAGAATATGCGGAGTTCATGCACCTCTCAAGGAAAAGGTTCACAGATTTTGGTATATTTCTTTACTTTTTAAGTACTACTTTGCAAGTACTTAGCAACACAATGTGTGTTTTATATATTGTTTAGTACTCATCATAAAACTTGCTCTCATCTCAAAACATTTTACTGTTTAGCAAATTATATAGATTTGGCGTTTTGATTAAACAGTGCTTAGTAACACATGTTTTATGTTCTATTTGTTGATGTTAATTTTGTGTCTGTAGCTGCTGTGCGGAAGGAGATTCAAGACGAGACTGATCGAGAGACTGGACGCACAAAGCAAATTTCTAGTGTGCCAATTCATCTAAGCATATACTCTCCTAATGGTAAGATGCGGAGTATTTTGTTTTGTTATTCCTGTGTTAATTATCTTAGACCTTGAAATCAATAAAATGTTCAGTTATTACTTTTATTTTATATTTTGCTGCTTTTTAATACAAATATATCCTTATTTCTTTTCTCATTGCTTATGATCTTGTGATTTTTTAATCTTGACAGTTGTCAACCTTACATTGATTGATCTTCCTGGGCTCACAAAAGTTGCCGTAGGTGGGTTGCTTGTGTCCTCATCTTGACTTGCTGGTCATAGCTATCTTACTCTGCATTAGGCTGCTGAAAGCCAAGGAATGTCAGATGGATAAAGTGCCACTGTTGCACATGTCATCTAATTGATTCTTATATGTAGTTTGGCAAATTTATACAATACTGTGAACCGACAAGCTTCAGAGATATATGCTTAGAAACTATCGTCCTTTCCTATTCTGCATTTTCTGATTCAATCACTGTCCAATGCAGAGGGTCAACCAGACAGCATTGTGCAGGATATTGAAAATATGGTTCGCTCCTACATTGAGAAGGTAATATGCACCTCAAATGCTTTAAACTAAAAGGAATAAGTATTGACTTGGATAGTTGCCGTACTCTCCAGTTCTTGTGGAGAGGCTATCATGTTCTGAAAAAATGATCTATCATGATTTGTTTTTTACCCTTATTATTATAAGGAGCCGTATTCTTTTTGTATCAAAATCTAAACCTTAAAATATTTTGTGCAAAAATGAAGTGTTGCAATCTCATATCTGCTTTTTCGATTTATGCAGCCGAACTGTATTATTCTAGCCATTTCACCTGCTAATCAAGATCTTGCAACCTCTGATGCTATCAAAATTTCTCGAGAGGTGGACCCTACAGGTACTTTGTGCAGTTTTTTTTTTATGTTTAGATGTTATAAATTTTTATGCTTTATACCGAAATTGATTGTGGTTTATTAAAGTTTTAAATTTCTAATGCAGTGATCAAAATTTGGTTTCATTTGGCAATTGTAATTTTGAGCATTTATGATGCCTTAGATATTCAATTGCTTAATTGGTTTCTGTATTTTTCAGGAGAGAGAACTCTTGGGGTCTTGACCAAGATTGATCTTATGGATAAGGGTACTGATGCAGTTGAAGTAAGTTGGCTTAATTTCTATTGCTTGTGTAACATTTATTAATTTAGTAGTGCTTCATTCTCAGTTTATGAAATGTTAGTCTCAAACTGTTTTAGAACAGATATTTGAGGTTTTTCTTAATTGGTAACAGTAAAGTGAGATATATAACTATGTTATGCCATCCTACTAAAGTTCTTTATGCATGCATGCTGGCTGTCTGGCTTAGATGTGGGTGATTACATGGTTGTCATATGCAATTCAGAAAGTGTGAGGAAAAGGAAAAAGGGGGAAAAAAGAAAAAGAAAACAGTCTTACTAAGATAAGGAAAAAAACAGTACTTGGGAATTGACATTATCGCTTCAAAATTTAAACCATAAGTACTTAATACAACATTATTACATAATAAAAAATTACAAAAAAAAATTATTGTGAAATGAATTCATAACTCCAAGAGACTTTTAGCTGCTGTATTCTTAAAATGCCTGAAAAGTTTTTGGCAGTTGCAGAATTAATGATCCCTGCTTAATTAATAGCCCTATAACTTACCAAAATATAATCTCATATAAAAAAATTAATTTGATCACAAGTCATGTATAATTGAGCATATAAACCTTGACATCACAAAAGAGTTCCATAGCTGGAGTTCTATGTTTCCACAACTAACCTACTTTGCCAAGAAATGCTGTTTCATGCATGTTTTAGATGCTTAACTGTTTTACTATTGAAAGCAAGTAATTTCTTGTGTCTCATCACATTCTGAATTAGAAAATTGCTTTGCTTAGATTCTGGAAGGAAAAGCTTATCGGCTAAAATTTCCTTGGATTGGTGTTGTGAATCGCTCTCAAGCTGATATTAACAAAAATGTTGACATGATAAATGCTCGGCGTAGGGAGCGTGAGTATTTTGCCAACTCCCCAGAATATAAGCACCTTGCTCACAGAATGGGTTCTGAGCATCTAGCAAAGGTCCTATCGAAGGTGGGCAATCAAGCATTATTCTTCATTGTTTTTTTCTTTCAACATTGATCGAAAGGTTTGCTTTTGATTTGTCTTATTATGCTTTCTGTTCTTGCTTCGAAAGAACTAATTCAATAGTAAATATCTCAGCATTTGGAAACTGTAATCAAGTCCAGAATTCCAGGCATCCAGTCCCTTATCAACAAAACAATTGCTGAATTGGAATCTGAATTGAGTCGTCTTGGAAAGCCTGTTGCTGCTGATGCTGGTGTAAGTGTGCTGTTTTTGTCCATTTTGGCATATTTTAGTCATTGGATCGATATTCTTGTCTCTGCATCAATTGCTAAGGATCTTGGTCTATGAATTTCAGGGGAAGTTGTACACAATCATGGAGATATGTCGACTTTTTGATCAAATATACAAAGAGCATCTAGATGGCGTGTATGTGTTATGTTTTCTTTTCTCCCTCTTAAATACCTTCGGCCATCTTAACTTTATACTTCTATTTTCTATCTTCTGTTGTTTTATCTGTTTAGTAAGATTTATTTTGATCTGTTCATGTTATCTACAGACGAACTGGTGGAGACAAAATTTACTATGTTTTTGATAACCAACTTCCTGCTGCTCTAAAAAGGTTGCAGTTTGACAAGCAACTTTCCATGGAAAATATTCGGAAACTTATCACTGAAGCTGATGGTTATCAACCCCATCTGATAGCCCCTGAACAAGGATACCGCCGTCTCATTGAATCTTCTTTAGTTACCATCAGAGGGCCTGCTGAGGCAGCTGTTGATGCTGTATGTTTTAAAATTAGAATAAAAAATAATTCTACATTCAGCTTGACTTTCATGAATGTTGTACTTGATTTAGAAAATACCTTGTTGCCCACCATTAGTATTTTCTAGCTGTTACATTTCTGCATCTACATAAGGTTAATTAGTTGGTTCATATAATCGAAATACACTCTAATTGCATTTGCAGCTGAAAACCTTAGTGCTAGTGTAGTAATTACTGTTTATGGATTTACATATTAAATATCTCCAACTTAAAGTGTTTTTGGGTTTTATACTCAACCTCGGTTTTTGATTTTGCTAAGCTGTCTGGTTAGTGTTTTACGATGTGGTTCTTGAAATGGAATTTTTTACCCAAACAATATGTTTATATGTTAAAGAACTTCTTTGTAATTAGAATGGACATGAGCCTCTACTTTTTTTAGAGGAGTGAAAGAAGGGGAGAATTATGTGTCACGGGCTGTAGGGTTAACACAAAGAAGAAAGAAATAGAAGAGAAGGATGTGAGTTTCATTGAAGAAATGCTTTTCTGAATTCATGTGAGAAATAATGTGTATTAATACCTGCATTAGTGTCTAGAATTTAGACTACTTTTTTCCCTTGTGAGAGATGGGACGTGGAAGGATTATACATTTATGTGTTGACTTCATGCATCTAAATCTTTGATGGGGAAGATACAGGGGATGCGTGTTGGGTAAAATGTTATCGGCTTGCTTAAAAGTTAAAAGCCTTTATCCTGGGTAGAAAAGTTAAGTCTTTATTCATGACATTGTAAATAACTTAATATTGGTGGTGTATAATTCGTTGTTTCATATATTTGCGTTTTGCAATTTGTGAATTTTTCCATGTCCCATGTCTTACACGTGCTTGTTTGTTGTGAGATCCAGGTTCATGCTCTTCTGAAGGAGCTGGTTCATAAGTCCATCAGTGAGACTCCGGTATGTTTTTATGAATGCTTATACTTGTGCTGTAATCCTGCTCTTGGGACTTGGGGCCCTTGTGGCAAAGTTGATGTAGCATGTGTATTGAGTATGTGAATTGCAATTCCCGAGTTTTGTAATACGATGTTGCTTTATGGTGAAGAAACTCTGGAAAATAAAAGCAAAAACTCCACTGTTTAAAGAAGATAAAAAAACCTGGAATTCCCCTTTGTTATTACTTTGACCTTATTAATTTCTTTTGGGGTTTTTCAAATTCTTTTCCAACATTTCTTAAAATATTTGATGAATTTGATACTTTTTGGTTCTCAGGAGTTGAAGCAATATCCTGCCCTCAGGGTGGAGGTTGGAAATGCAGCCATTGAGTCACTTGAAAGAATGAAGGAGGAAAGCAGGAAAGCGACACTTAAGCTAGTTGATATGGAGTGTAGCTACCTTACAGTCGATTTTTTCAGAAAGTTGCCACAAGATGTTGACAAGGGTGGCAATCCTACACATTCAATATTTGATAGATACAATGATACATACCTTAGACGGATTGGTAAGTTTATTATCAGAAGCTTTATGTAGATATATCTACTAGAGCATGGGCATTTATCTTTTCCAACAGCTGACCTTGTCTGACAATTTTTTTGTTTTTCACATAATTGCTTTTTTGTCAGCTGCAAGTCTTTCTTTTTACTATTAATGATATGAGTTCTAACAATGTGTGAACAGGAACAACTGTTTTGTCATATGTCAATATGGTCTGTGCAAGTCTTCGCAATTCCATTCCTAAGTCCATTGTATATTGTCAAGTGCGTGAGGCCAAACGAAGCCTGCTTGATCATTTCTTTACTGAGTTGGGTAAAATGGAGGTAAGGAGTGGATTTTCGCTATTTACATTTTCTATATAGTACTGGTGAAACATCTGATGCTAATTTATTAGATTATGGATGTCAATTCACTTCCGAATTAACTTCTGCAGCAAAAATACTTGTCGTCACTGTTAAATGAGGATCCAGCAGTCATGGAGCGTCGGTCTGCTCTTGCAAAAAGGCTGGAATTATACAGGAGCGCACAGGCTGAAATTGATACAGTTGCTTGGTCAAAGTAGATGCAGTGCAGTAGAACTCTCTTTTTGTTCGTGGGATTCGGCTTGATGGCTGTGTTATTCTTTCATTTATTACTTGTTATGTTGGGAAAGAAAGGGAGAGGAGCTGCATTTTTTCTTTTAAAAATGCTACGGATTAACCAAGGAATCTTCAGTTTGTCTCACCAGGAGATTCTGATTTATTTCCTTGACGGTTCCACATATGTAATATGAATTACAAATATCGAATTTTCCATGCTTATACGTGCTGGTGGATTCTTGTAATACTTGAAGACAAAGCAAGCCTGTGCACATTGGCTGTTTTCTTGTAATACGGATTAACCAAGTAAACAAGGCTTGCCTTCAGGTTATTTGTATCATATGCATGCGGCAGAATTGGTGAAATTTTTTCTACTGCAAGCCTGCCTGCTTGATGCAACGGTTTTCTTTGTTTACTTTTCACCTTTTTGGTTATGAAGCCCCTCACTTTAATAGCCAAAAATTATTTAAATTTTTGGTTATTAACCCAAAAAGATAAAAAGGTAAGGGGCTTAGTAACCATCCCTTAGTAGTTGAATTGAACATTAAACCTGAATATTTAAAAATTATTTAAATTCCACGAACCAATTTCAATATAATTATTCCAAAAAAAAAAACCAACGAAACGGACAAACCTAGCGCGCTGCGGCGAAGTCCAATCGAAACGACGTCGCACTAATTTATGCATAAACCTTGGTGTCGGCGTGTAACACAGTCTAACGTTGCCTTTGCCCATGGTAAATGCGATTTGCATATTCCAGATGCTGAGATTGCTTCGATTAGAGAAAATTAAGGCGCAGCTGACTTAACATTTTGACCAACTTGGTCTACTCACCAACTTCTCCTATTATTACGCTTACCATCGTAAAATAATCATAGAGAGAAGAGCAATCACAGAATTAAAAAAAAAAAAAAAAGGGCTGAAGATCATCATCGGATCTGTTCTTCCTTCTCAATCATTCAAAGGTTAGTTTTTCCTTCAAGTTCATCTTAATCACTCATTCGTTTCTTGTTTATTCTCATTACCATTTTGATAGTAATGTTGATTTCGCACTATTGATTTGTCAATCAAAGGAATCGTAAAGCAGGTTTCTTTATTTTTAAATTATAAAATCAGAGGAGAGCGGCATTATGATTGTACGAGACTGGAGAGTTTGTTTTAATTCTTTATTCCATTTGTTTTAGATCAGATATATCCTTCTCACAACATAACAAAGTGGAGAAGATCATGTTGATTTGCTTAGTTTGTCTCGTTGTATAATGGATCTGGCTTAACTTTCATTATCCATAAGTTTGTATTCTCTAGTACACGCACTTTACGAACATTAACTCACTTCTTTGTCTCTTTCTTGCCTTTCGCTAATGGGAAAATTTGAAATTTGAATTGCGAGTGTAAAGTTTTGATCTTGGAGATTTGAATCTTCCTTTAAAAGGGGATCTTTCATGTGGGTAAATTATTGGGAGTGTAAATTTCTCATGTCAATAAGGGCTGAAAGAAGGCAGCTGTTATCCCTTAATTCTCATGATTCATAGGTGTTTGAATTTCTCTTTTCCGAAATATTTCTTAAATATATTTACCTTTCAGAAAATGGAATTGTAAATTTTTAATGACGGGTTCATACATTGATTTGTAGATAATACAATTTGTTTGTCATTCAATTTTCAGTCGGAAAGCTATTGTAAGCTTGTCAACTTATCTATCTGTTCAGTACTTCTCGATTAATTTCGCTTGATAGACTCTCCTAAATAGATATGCCGTTTTCATATTAATCTCCTTTGGTTTGATAAATTGGATAATTCAAGTCCATAATCAACTTCCTTAGTAATCCTTTACTTCTTTTGGGGGGAAAAAAACTGTAGCCAGCCTTTCCATATCTGTACCTTGATTAAGCTTGAGCAATAATTGTCACGATTGTAGTGAAGTTTGTGCTATGTGATTCATGGTTAGTCGACATATTATAATTGTTTCATATTGTAAGTAGCTCATTCTAGGTTAGCAAGGACAGTAGTTTTCACAATGCTTGCTTTTCTCTTAATTTAATTGTTTGTCACAAAGTTCATATTCGAAAGATTTTGCTTCTTTATAGTATACTTGTTATGGTTGTGGAAGAAACTGCCTATTAGTGCATATACCATAAAAATATAGTTATCTTCTGACCATTCTCTTGGTTGCAGAGTGCCCTTGAGAATATAAAGGTGGAGCAACAGTAACATATATACATGTTGTAATGGCCTCTGAGAGGGAAGACTTTAGCCTCTCAGGACCTTTACACCTCACAGCCGTTGATTGGTAGGTTCTTATGCTCACTCAAAATACAAAGAAAAATGTTAGTGTTACAACTTAATTCAATTTAAGGTCCCAACATCCTAAGATTTCTGAAGTTCCTTTTCAATTTTAAGGTAATATCCGAAGAATAATGCCTGCATTTGCTCTATTTGGTGCCTTAATGTAATAATCTTTTGATATTATCCTTAATAGTACGCCAGTTTTCATGTTCAGTCACATGAGATTTTTTGATGATTTGTGAAATGCTGTAAATGAGATGAAGTAATGTCTTTCGAAGGATATCTTCACTTGTTTTAACATTGGCAATGTGTATTTTAAGTATTGCCTTGTAATAGACTTGGTTGTAAAGGAAGTAAATAGAATAATAGTTGCAACTTCTGGACAATTGTTATTTTCTTTGTTTTAGTTTCGACTATTTGTATGGCAAGATCATATAATGTGTATTCTTATGCAGGACAAATCCATATCATCGAAGGTCTGTTGCTGCCTCTTTGGTTCAGGGCGTTTATATTCTAGAGAGGGACCGCCAGCTGAACCGTCAAGGTCCAGAAGCGCTTGCTCTGCCTTGGTGGGAGTTCTTTCATTTTCAGTTGCTTCGTAAGCTTGTGGATGATGTTGATTCCTCCATTTTTGGCGCTATATATGAATTTAAGCCGCCGGCATCTCACTCTAATCATTTGTTGGATGAAAGTCCACGTTATGTAGTTGCA
The DNA here is from genome assembly GCA_949630135.1 of Balakata baccata. Lineage (NCBI taxonomy): Eukaryota > Viridiplantae > Streptophyta > Magnoliopsida > Malpighiales > Euphorbiaceae > Balakata > Balakata baccata. The sequence continues at coordinate 70,191 of CATIWF010201282.1, forward strand.
TTTCGAGGCACTGTAACAAAGCCAGATTCCTTTGCGCGGGACCTTGAGTTGGATCTGCATATCATTCGAAATGGACTCCATGAAACATCCCGCTTTGAAATTGGTATGCAAGCAGTTAGAAATGTGGTTGCTACTGTAGGTGAGTCGAATGTATGGTTAGCCGGCCATTCCCTGGGAGCAGCTATGGCATTGCTTGCTGGAAAGACAATGGCCAAGACAGGCATCTTTATTCAAGCTTTTCTCTTTAATTCACCATTCTTCTCTGCCCCAATTGAAAGAATAAAAGATAAGCGAGTGAAACATGGGTTACGAATTGCTGGCAGTGTGATAACAGCAGGACTTGCCTTGGCTACAGCTGCGAAGAAGAACCATCAAAACAATCGTCCTGTAGATTCCTTTACTGCTGTATCTGCATGGATACCATCTCTTTTTGTCAATCCAGCAGATCACATCTGTTCGGAGTATATAGGTTATTTTGAACACAGGAAGAAGATGGAGGACATTGGCATTGGAGCTATTGAGAGGCTAGCAACCCAGAATTCGCTTGGGGGTCTTATAATGAGCGCGATGGGCAAAGATTCAGAGCCCCTCCACCTTGTTCCTTCAACAAATCTCACTGTCAATTTAACCCCATCTCAGGATTTTAAGGAAGCTCATGGAATTCACCAATGGTGGAGACCGGATTTGGACGTGCATTCCAAACTTTACAATTATAAATAGCTTGGTGCGATGGCTGTCACTGAATCTGATTTATCGTTGTATAATTTAATGCATTAACAGTAAAAGAGTTCCCTTTCTTTTTCGTGATTATATGTCCTGATTTTTTTTATGAATGAAAATAGCATGATTCTTCAGAAAATGCAATCATGGGCCCAGACACTCGGGACCGTGTGGCGCTTACTTGAGTTGCGTTCAAGCAAGCCAGCCAAAGGTTATTCTGTTAATTTTATGTATAAGATAGAACATGGGTTATATTCGGGCCGACGACTGAATAATTGATGGTATTTACGAGCACGATATGATAACATAAGCAAAATAACACATAAACATGATATTATATCAAAAAATCACAACCACACAAAGAAAGACACATAAATGAATAGTCATCGGGCTACTAGTTTATTATATTCGGTTAAGTATTAAAAGATGGTCAATCCATTATAGCGTGTTTGTGTGGGTTGGGGGGCACTCACAAGGCGAACGAGCCCGTCAAGCATTTGATCCAAGCAACTAGTCCAATTGGTGACTTGTTACTCTTCCCTAAAAAGTATTAAGAGCATGTTGAGACTTAGTAAGCACTATTTGCCTTTTCTAGAGCCTTATTTGAATCCAAGTTAACGTTAGATTCCGACATAGTAAACAAGAGAAAAAGATGTGGATGTGAAGCAAACTGACAATAAGAGTCAAAGAAAGCAATAACTCGAATCCCTAGAGAGTGGAACATGCATTATCACTCTGTTGTCATGACCCTTAGCTTTGGTCCCATATCCCAGTATATCTTCCACTCACCTTTGTTGTCTTCTGGATTTGCAGATGCCACTTGCCACCATTTTCTACCCCTCCAGTTCAGTATTCACTTATTCACTGCTCTCTTTCCTCCCTTGCCCAACCAATATCTCCACTACCATAGAACAACATCTTCAAGTTGGGTTTTTAGCTTTTACAGTCCCAACTTTTTACCTTCTCATGTACAATCCAGATGAAGTGAGTGACTTTCCTCTCTAGCTTCACAATAACAATAGTACTAAGCACTAATAATTTTTTAAAAGAACTAGCAGCATCTGCCAAATTTTACGCCTCTTTACAGCCCATCACTCACCGACCCTTGGCCTTTACTTCATCATTGGCGCTTCTCATTATGATAATTATAGTATCAAACCTTTACTTGCAGCTTAATTAATCCTATAAAATCTAGGGATTTTTACAAAAATAATTTATAAGAATATATGTACTTAAAGTGTTTTTTAAAAATATCAAAATTGCTGGAAGCGCTTAAAAATATTATAAAAATGTCAATTCAATGTTTACCAAAAATTTATTCGAATTTTACCACAAAACTAATGAAAGTTAAAGTTATTCAAAATTTATCCAAGATTTACAAAAAAATTTATGAAAGTTAAAATTGCTAAGATTTATCCAAAATTTACCAAAGATTTACTAGAAAATTAATAAAAGTTGAATTTATTCAAAATTTACTAGAAAATTAATAAAACTTGAAATTACCAAGGTTTATCCAAAATCTATCCAACATTTATCTGAAGTTACTAGAAAATTAATGAAAGTTAAAAAGTTTATCTAAAATTTACTCTCAATTTATATGAGGTTTATCCAAAATTTATCTAAGGCTTACCCAATATTTACTCAATGTTTATTCAATAGTTACCTAAGATTTACCATAAAATTAATGAAAATTAAAGTTATCTAATACTTACCCAAGATTTATCCAAAATTTACCCAATATTTATCCAAAGTTTACTAAAAAATTAATTAAAGTTGAAGTTATTTAAGATTCACCCAAAATTTACTTAAAGTTTACCTGAAATTTATCCAAAATTTACTCAAGATTTATCTAATATTTATCCAAAGTTTATTGGAAAAGGTTAAATGTGCAAATTAGTCCCTTAACTATACCTTATGAATTAAATAACTCATTAATTTTGACTCAGTACAAATAAGTCATCGAAATTTAAATTCAATATAAATTAACTACTGAATTATATCATATAGAGCAAGTCACCTCTCACTAAACCTAATTAGCTCACGGGTTAATGAGCCTAATTGCACCTAATTTAAAGTTCAATAGCTTATTTACACTAAGTCAAAATTGGGAGGGTGATTCGTTCTATATGATATAGTTTATGGACTAATTTGCACATTTAGCTACTAGAAAATTAATAAAAGTTAAAATTACTCAAAGTTTATCCAATATTTATCTAAATTTAACTAAAAATTTGTTTGAAAAATTTAACAAAAATGGTAGAAACGAAAGATAGAAATATATAAAAGAAACTAGTCATTTTATTTATTCAAGTTGAACATATATATATATATATATAGAAGAAAAAGTAACAAAAGATCTAATCAGTGAAGGATAGTTATAATTACAATTTAAGTTCAAAATAAAAAATATTCATAAATTCATTTAGATATTACCAATTCAGAATAAAAACTAATATTCAAAATTATTTAAAAATTATCATCTTAATTTTTTTGAATATTTTTCCATCTAGATACCATAATTTTAACACTCATTCATAACATCTAGGTGGTAAACATCAAGTTTTTATTCTTTCCCAGCATTGCAACTTTGAAAATAGTTGTCTTTTTATAAAGTAATATCATTTTGGATCTTCTTAAAGCTCCTCCTTAAAAATATTTTTACAGTTTAATAATTTTTTAGTCTCTTAAAAATATTTTTTTCAAACTTATTGGTCTTTTAAAATTTTGTTCACAATTTAGGAAATTACTAATTCTTTGAAATTTGGTTTTCAATTTTGGACTTACTAGTCCTTGATTTTTTTTTTTTTTTTGGTTTAAAATTTATAGGTTTGCTTGATTTTGAAATTGTAGTTTAGAAATTTGTAAGTTTTGAAAAATATTTTATAGTTTAGTAATATTTTGGTCTATTGAAAATATTTTAGCAATTCCAAGTCTTTTGAATTTTTTTAAAAAATTTTGTAGTTTAAGCTTAGATCACTTTTGAAAACTTTGAAAACATAGATCTAGCTCTGATACTATTATTAAAAAAATTTAACAACAATGAAGTAGAAATATAAAAAAGAAATTATTCATTTTATTTATTTAAGTTGAATATATATATATATAGAAGAAAAATTAACAAAATATATCATCAATTAAAAATAGTTACAATCAAAATTTAAATTCAAAATAAAAAAAAATATTGATAGATTCGTTTAGATCTTACCAATTCAAAATAAAAACTAAATTTAAAATTATTTAAAAATTATCATAATAATTTTTTCTGAATATTTTTCCATCTATTTGCCATAATTTTAATAAAATTTACCAAAATTTACTAGAAAATTAATAAAAGTTGAAATTATTCAAAATTTATCTAAAATATGTTCAAAATTTACTCAAGATCTACGTAAGATTTATAAAAAATTAATAAAAGTAAGATTTATAAAAAATTAATAAAAGTTAAAGTTATCTAAAATTTATCTAAAAGTTCACTTTACATCTAGTTAATCTATCAACCAAACTATACTAAATATCTACTCAATATTTGCCAAAGTAAATAATATTAATTAAATAATAATTAAATTAATTAAATAATAATTAAAAATAAATAAATTTATATATAACGACAAATGATAGTTATGTAAGTTAATGAATATTTAATTCATATTTAAATTTTAATTAAATAATAATTAAAAATAAATAAATACATACAATAAAAACAAATAGTGATGATACACATTAATAAAATTTTTAATCTATATTTAAAAAATAGAAAAATCATTACTTTTTAATTAAACGAAATTTTTACTAAATACAGTCATTATAATCTTTAAAAAAATAAAAAATCAATAAAAAATAAAAATAGAAAATAGAAAAAAAAAACGGTAAAATTGAAAAAAAACAATAAAAAATCGTGAAATTTACTCTAAAATATAAAGCTGAAAACGTACAAAGGCCTCAAATTTTTATACAAACCTCATCATTAATCAAAACCCAGATGCCAATTTCAGCTCTGAAGACTTCATTCATTATTAAAGCTCAAAACTTTCAAAATCCCTATTAAATGTAAAGCAGAAAACAAGCAAAGGCCTCAAGTTAAGTGAACGGTACTCGATTATCTAAATTATAACACATCAATACACAAAAATTATTTATAACGTAAAAATACTCTAATTATATAAATTATAATAATTTAATTTTTTAAAAATTATTTATAAAATAAATGTACCTTAATTTTATAAATTGTAATAATTCAGTATTTCAAAAATTATTTTAAAATAAATATACCCCAAATTTATAAATTGTAACAATTCACTGCCCGAAAAATTATTTGTAACACAAAAATACTTTAATTGTATAAATTATAACAATTCAGTACCCAAAATATTATTTGTAATATAAAGATACCCTAACTTTTATTTTGTAACTAAATAGTATTTATGTCTTCAGCTATTAGAGCTCGTTTAGTCAATTAGTCAATTAAAAGATTATTTGTAATACAAAAATACCTCAATTATGTAAATTGTAACAACTCAGTACTCTAACAATTATTTCTAACACAAAGTTACTCTAATTATATAAATTATAACAACTCAGTACCCCAAAAATTATTTGTAACATAAAAATACTTCAATTAAATAAATTATAACAACTCAATACCTTAAAAATTATTTGTAACACAAAAATATTTCAATTTTTATTTTATAACTAAATAGTAATTATGTTTTCAGCTATTGTGACTTGTTTAGTCAGTTAAAAAAAATTAAAAAAATTAGTCAATTAAATCAAAAAATTTAAAACCTGCTTTTGAAACACTCAACGACACTCTTAAACATCTCTTTAGTCTATTTAACAAAAATATGACATAAAATATCTAGATAAATTTTAACAAAAATAAAATTAATTATAATACTTAGTTAATAAAATTAAAATTTATCTAATATAAATATTATAATTAATTTTATTTTTATTAAAATTTATTTAATATAGATATTTTATATTACACTTATGTAAATAAACTAATAATTAAAAATAAAAATATTTTTTAATTACAAAATAAAAATTAAAATATTTTTATAATATAAAATAAAAATTTAAATATTTTTATATTACAAATAATTTTTAAAATATTGAATTATTATAATTTATATAAATTGATTAATTTTGTATTATAAATATTTTTTTAAATACTAAATTGCAGCGAGTTATATATTGGAGTGCCGTGGCTGACATTCAGCCCCGAAGTTCTTGTACCAATCTCACCATTAACCAAAACCCAGATGCCCAAAGCTGGAAATTTCAGCTCTCACGAATGTATGAAGCAGCTTAATTATGAAAGCTAAAAAATTTCAAACATGTGGATCAAAGTCAGTCTACTAGGAAAATCAATTTTTACAATTTCTTTAACCAATTTGATATGCTAAATCAACACTCAAAAAACTAAAAAAAGGTTGCAATTTTCCTTTTTCGAGTCTAAGAAAGAAAAACAATTACTAGCAATGAAAGCCTAACACAGATCCGTCACTCACAGCAATGACCACTCTGCACCCAGCCTTGGCCTCAACATGGTGAGTGAAAATATGCAGGACCCGAATTCGACCCGCCATGTGAATCCTCGATTCAATCTCCATAGTGGGTCCTATTCTAAATCCGCTATTACCGCCGGAAACACTCGGGAACCCGTTGTCGGCGAAAGTGGGACCCACATTGACCGCCGCATCAGGCGAAGCGGATAAAGGGAATGACTGGACGGCAAAGGTGGCGGCCATGTACTGGGTCCGGCCGGCTTCGATCTTACCGGCGGGGATGAACATGAAACCGACCTGGGAACCAGAGTAAAGGAGCTGAAGAGTACTGTCGTAGTGAGAGAAGGCGGCTTTGTTGGGGTTCTTGACGGAGACGTACTGAGAGAAGGTGAAGCTGACGGTATTGTTGGCGACGAAGAATGATGGAAGCTGAACGGCGCTAACGGAGATTTTAGGATCCTCAGGCTTGAAAACGGTGAAGAAGACTATAAGGATAACGATAATAACAAAGATTAAGAAGATAGTAGCTACTATACATGAAGCTAGATTTGTACGGCCAGATGGTGGCCTATGTGGCTTGCTCATTTTCTTGAGCTTGATCTAGAGAGAGAGAGAGAAGCCAAAGAGGAAAGGAAAAGAATCTAGAGAGAGAATGTGGTAGTAAAAATTGGAGGTGGAATTTGGAGATGGAAATTATAAGGTGAGAGAGAAGGGGGAAAGTGAGCTGAAAGCAGAGCAAGAAAAACAGAGCATGGTTTGGGATAAAGTATATTTTTTAATTATTAATTAAACCAATAATATTTAATTATAATTGTAAATAATAAAACAATAGTAAAAAAAAATTAAAAATCTCACAATTCACATTACTTTTTTGTTTCCACTACTCTTGAAGTGGCATTATCTCAATTAGCTATCACTTCCAACTTTGTGAGACAAAAGTGACTTTGTTACATACAAATGCCACTCAATTCTTCCCTGGTGCCATATGCCAAAGGCACCCAAAAAATATATAAATAGATAATATGTACACAAGACCCAAACATTTAGTTACATACAATCTAAGCATTACGTCCAAATTATTCATGGTGTTGAACTTCTGATCATCATCCCAATACTATCGGTTGCCAGAAGCGTTGATGGTGAAGGTGAAAGAAAATTTATGGTTTCAGGCTCATTTACAAGAAGACAAGCCATCCCCACATAGGTCATATATCATACAATCCATCTAAAAATGGACTCAAAATTCAGTTGATAGTTGATGCACACAAATATTTAGCTATAGTTATACCTTATGGATATTATTCTAGGAGCTCCTTAAGCCAAGGAATCCAGAACCAGATATTACTTGGTGAATTTGTCAAGCCTGGAATCCATGATCTGGGAGACAGTTTCAAGAAATGCAGCTTCACTCATGCCCGGAAGTAGGGAATCCTTGGCTTCACGAACAATCTCCTCGATCACGGACTCCTTATTCAGTGTTTCTCTGCACATGATGCTTCCAATGGCAAATGGAGTGAGACCTCGCTTTACTCCTTTCTTTAGGAGCATTGTGGAGATACGAAGTGTGCGGGCAGACTCAAGAGGGATATTCCACCCCTGAAATTTCAGAAGTGCAATATCCTGCTCAGCATCTAGTGAATTTATGTAGTCAATAACCTCAGCTGAGTACGGCTGGCGGGCTTGTGGCCAGTACAGCCACTCGTATGTGCAATCTTCGAACTGCAAAAGATTAATCTATCAGAAAAGATGCTAACACCACTTGATGACAAAATGAATACCAGTTTCAGGGAATATTTCAATAAGCAAACTAACTTCACGCATCTCAAAGACAACAAAGAGGCTAAATGAAACAAGACTTATGATATCAAAGTCAAAAAGAACACAATGTCTATCATGACAAGATCCTAATGCCCAAGAATAAGATAGCCAATTGCTCTTGTCAAGCAGTTAAAGAAAGGATAAACATATTCCATTAATGGAACTTCACATGAATATCAGGTGTTATGCAAATCAATTCATCAACATGAGCTTATACTCAATCATACTTTTACTACTGCATTTTAATATGAAATTGAACCCTTGGCTGCACTGCATTTATGCCTTAATCCTAACTATGTAGAAAACAATCACAGGAATATTTAATCATAATTTCAAAGAAATTACCTGATAATCTTCAAGATAGAGAACGCAATTGTACAAAATAATTTAACCACTGTAAATGAGATAGAAATACTTACTTTATCAGGTAAGCAATACCCATGATCAATTGGAATAAGCACTGTCTGACCATTTTCCCCCTTACCGATCAATATGTTCCCAGCATGTCTATCTGCATTGGCCAATCTTATATCCAACACACTGATCTTGTGCACCTCTTCCACTGGAAAAGCCCCCGGGCCCACTTCATCACAACTCCCTCCATTCTTCATAAACATCTGCAAAGATCCTATCTTGGCATTTTTCAATGCGTATTCATATCCTTCCGGATAGTTAAAAGCTTCGTGTAAGCATCGAACAATTGCAGTAGGAGGTACACCAGCAAAACCCATAACCTCACCAGTCAATGCCCTGGGACCCCTCCTTGGATGATCCAATACATATGCTGCTACTTCCCTCACTGCTCCGCCTCCTACCTTTGTCCCCTTCTTCAGCCCTTCACCATTTGTGGAGACAGGTAGCTCCTGGGGGTTATTTTCAGCCATTGGCTCCTCATCAATGGGCTTAAAAACAGAAACAAATTCCTGTCCTAATGGATCTTGCATAAGATAAGTTCCTCCTGTCCCATCAGATGATCGTATGGGTGGCTTGCCTCCCTCCAACCCATCTATTGTACACTTCACCATATTCAAAAAAGCTGTACTCAATCCGACCTTAGGATTAACAATAACAGGTTCCAACCAGAAACGTCTAGCAGGTTGCTCTGGAGCCAGAACCTGAATTTCGTCAGATTGATTCTGCCCTCCTACTACACACCCTGTTCTCTCATAGGAATCCGCTGCAAAAATAGAAATCTCAAAATCTTTCTCTAAAGGCTTAGCCCTAACTCGAGCAGATTTTTGGACAAATAAATGAATAGCAGCACCGTGATTGCTGCAGATATCACCAATAAGTCTCTGGTCATCTAGCTTTTCGCCGTTGTAAAAAATCTCTTGCTCCTCAACATCGACAAAACCTTTCCCTTCCTTGAATATGCGTAGCTTTAGATGCCCAACATTTCTATATCTATCCACATGGAACACAAATTCACGCCCATAAGTGGTACTTACAGTGATGAGCAAGAGGTCAGAGAGCTTAAGAACCAAATGCAAAACTTTGCTACTAGTCACACCATAGTCCTTAACAAGAGTATCGTTTCTGGCTAATTCTCTGCCTGCAAAAACTAGCTTTTGTTTTTTCACCACAAACCCTTTACAGGTCTGGATTCTTAGCTTCACTGAAGCTATAGAATCCGACTCTGATATCCGCATAGGAATAAGGGAACCGGCGACGCTAAGATATATTAGGATAGATGAATCTTCAGCAGCAGCTCTCTGCAGGCTATTGTTGCAGAAACTACCAAAATGTGCTGGGCTAAAAGCAACCTCAACAGCAGACATTCTCACTCTATCTATTCAGAATATCACTCTAAAATCAGGCTAGAAGAAATTATCGACCTCTCAGCTTCAAAATTTGATTCTAAAATCAAAGCTAAAAGAAATGGGATTCTCAAATAATTGAACAAAAAATCAAAGTAAAGTAAGCCCAGAAGCTAAAACTTAAAATGGAACAACTTGATTAAGAACCCAGGTAGAAAGGATTGTAATTCTCAATAATTTGAGAAAAACAAAATAAACCCAGAAGCTGAATCTTGAAAAGAAAAGTTGGGAATCTTTTCAGCTTCTGGGTTTATCAGACACTGACATTATAGAGAACACTTTATATATTTGGGTCTAGAATGAAAAAGAAAAAAAATGAAAGAAGACAAGGAATGCAGGGAGGAGAGAGTGGATTCTCACCGGAAAGGAAGAACCAAATGTAAATGGGGAAGGATAGGATCCTTAAAAAGGAAACAGAAAAATAAAAAAACAGAATCAAGATTGGCGGTTGATTGCCGGAGCCGATAATTAGCCGATTTGCATAGATTTAGGTTATCGATTATGATGGAAAGCAATCTTCTCGCCGAGTTTTTATCTGCGGATAACCTTAATTCTGTCGCCGATGACTATTGTACAGGGAAGACAGAGAAAGATGAAGAGAGAGAAAGAATGCTAAATTCTAGCCGTTGGCTTTTATGGAAGATTGACCCAAGTCACCCAACGTCTACAACTAACAGAAACGGAAATATTTTCCCTATTTAAACCAACCACGTTTAAGCTTTCTTCTTCTTCTTTCATTGAGAGCAAGTTTTACTTGTGCCAAAATACCCTCATAACCATCTCTATTTGTTAGTAGCAAAAAATATAAATATTTAAAAAGAATTCAAATATGTACCCAAAAAAAAGACTATTAAAAAAATAATAATATTAGTGAAATTTAAATAAAAATAAATGTCATTTGAATTGTTAAAAGAAATTCACTTGCTCAATACTAATATTTTATATTCATATATTTATGTATGCAATGAGAAAATTATTTTTTATTTTATAAATATTAAATAATTGTTGAGAAAAATTATATATTTGCTATTTAAATAAAAATATGTAAATTTAGAAAGAATTTACTTTAATGTCATGTTGAAGAAGGTTATTTTGGTAATTGAAATGGCAAATATATATCCGTTGAGTATATGAACATAAAGCAACATGCCACGTGGTACGGAAGAATTAATATAAGAAAAAAAGCACTATGATATTAACGTACTCCTTAACTAACGGCCGTCTTGTCTAACATTACGTAATGGGTCTTAAATCCTCATTACAAGATAATAAGCAGAAGTACAAAGGTTTTGGCATTAATTTCCCAGGTGTTAATCGTATTTATTTTTGATAACTTGCAAAATATAAAAATTATTATTTTTTTCTTATAAATATCTCTTCTGAACAATATTTTTTTACTGGATTACTGATGTAAACAATAATATAGTATTATAATGCTAACATATAATATTATATTATCATCTATCGATGTCACATCAATAAATTTAAAAAATTATGGTGCACGTCTTTGTCTATATTGGAGAATTGGTAAAAATGATTTTTATAGAAAAAAAAAAGATATTTTGTGATTTCTATTATAGAAAAAAAAAAAAGTTTTCGAAAACTAACCCCATGTTTTTGTCATTCACATGGCAAACTTCCTTTTGATTTGTTCAATTCATTGTTGAAATGAGAAATTTGCTATTAGAATGAAAATTGCATATACACTACTATACTATAAAAAGGTCTGTATAATTGATAGAAAAAACGAATTATAATTTGTAATTCGGCAAATCCACTCTTATGCATAATTAAGTTAATTTAAAGGGTTTAAAGAATTAAGTATTTTTTATTTAATAATGCAATCAATTATATGTGGAATTAAAGTAATAATTAGTATAGAACAAATATCTTTTAAAGTAAAACAACTTAATTATTACTATTTTAGGATCACAACTATTAGTTATTATCAATTAATAATATTAAATAAACTAAATCTTAGTGATTAAGATAAGGGAAAGGTTTTTATTATATTTATTACTTTTTCCGTTCCGATTTATCCGTAGTTTAAGATTTTTTTACAAAAATTAAGAATATCATATAATATGTATAATTACATATATAAAATTAGAATAAATTTCGCCAATGTACCTCATTTATGTAACTTTTAGTATTTCAAAAATTATTTATAACACAAAAATTCCTCAATTATATAAATTGTAACAACTTCGTACTTTTAAAATTATTTGTAATATAAAAGTATCTCAACCTTTATTTTGTAACTAAATAGTACTTTTGTCTTCAGTTATTAGAGCTCGTTTAGCATTGTATTTGGAAATAAACATTTTTAGGAAAAAAATTTTATATTTTTAACTTTTTTGAGTTTTGAAAACTGTTTTCGGTAGACACAGATAAATAAATATTTTTTCCATAAGCATATTTGAAAAAAAATAATTCATAAAAAATTAAAAAAATTAGTCAATTAAATCAAAAAATTCAAAACCTGCTTTTGAAATACTCAACAACACTCACAAACACCCTTTAATCTCTCTAACAAAAATATGATATTAAATATCCATATAAATTTTAATAAAAATAAAATTAGTTGTAATACCCTATCAGCAAAATTGAAATTTATCTTATGTAAATTTTATATCTAATTTTATTTTTATTAAAATTTATTTGATATGGATATTTTATATCACACTTATATTAGGAAGACTAACAGTGACAGAAGTACTATTTAATTACAAAATAAAAGTTGAGGTACTTTCGTGTTACAAAATAAAAATTGAGATTTTTTTGTATTACAAATAATTTTTGAGATATTAAGTTGTTACGATTTACATAATTTGACTATTTTTGTATTACAAATAATCTTTCAGATACCGAATTATTATAAGTAATATAATTGAAGTACCGTGAGTGAAATTCAACCATAAAATTACCATATTATTCTTTTTTAAAAAACTAAAAGTAATTAATATAGAAGACTTTTATTAATAGAAAAGACTTACCCTAAAATCAATATATGGATAAAATTTAAAAAAAAAATAATTTATTTTTTATTAGTAATCTAAAATATCAATTAGAATAAAATAAATTTTATTTTATTACGTGAGAAATAAAATAGAACGGAGGAAGTGTTAGTTAATATATGCCCATTAATGTTGTTGATCTTTTGGAAGGTAGCCATGAAAGTTGCTAACTTGCACAAAAAAGAAAGGATGAAACATGCATGGAGTGAGAGTTTCAATGTATTGAGATCGGCTTGGCTTTCTAGTTTGCCAAAAGAGAAATAAAATTAAAAAAATGGAAAATCAAGTGGAGGCATGTTTAGGTGTCCAAAACATAGGAAACTGAAACATAGCATTCTAAACTTATTGAATCTTTTTTATTTTTCGTTAGATTAAAAAAACATTTAATATATTTAATTATAGAAAAAAAAGAAATTATCCCTTTATAGATATGTTTAAAATTAGAAAGAAGTATAAAATTTTATAAAATTAATTAATATAGATAAAATGAAAAATATATATATATATTAGACTTAACACATGAAAGTGATAAATAATAGAAATTTTTTATTTGAAAAAAAAAAGAGAATTAATTTGGAATAGGCGTATAAAGCATAATATAACAAACCATTACTAACAAGTAACCAAATCTACTAAACTCTCTCTCTTCCCACTGGCCACTGGACACCAAGTATAAGCAGAAAAATGAATCACATTGCATTATGTATTGCATAATGCTCGACCACAAATACGGAAAACGCAGCCTAGGGATCAGCAATTACAAATCACTAGTTATGGCCAAACCGGTTCGGAAAAAAATTGAACTGGACTAGAACTGGTCCGATCAAATCCGGACCGGAACTATAGGATAACGATTTTGGTCCGCTTCAACTAGTTTCTGAACCGTAAATTGGTAGTTTCGGTTTTCGGTCAATTTTTTTTAAAAAAATTAAAAAATTTGAATTCCTTCACCTGCATGCTCCAACCCCCTCCCCAGGTGGAACCCATCCCCTAATGCCCGTTTGCAAGACCAATTGTATTACAAAATCGAATACAAAAATTGCAATGTGTGAATAGACACTAGTATTAATTGATTTATATAATATTCATTAGAAAATGACCATATATATATATGTATATATATATATATAACAAATAATGTGCTCGTTTCCAAAACAAAACAAAAAATGTGTACTATCTATATTGCAATATGAAAGAAAAAGAAAAAAAAAAGAAAAATTCTACAAATATCTGAAACTATAAATTTAAAATTCAAAAATCGACCGGAAAAAAAAACATACCTTTTTTCTATATATGATGAAAGAGCCAATAAATAAAGAAGCATAACCGAATAAATTCCGCACTATCCAGGATGCTCTCTTTCTAATATGTGTAAATGGATTTTGATCTATATAGACCGAATCCATAATATAATTTGCCAATTATTGCCTACTTCAAATGTTTTGAACACGGACCAAAAAAGATAGACCAGTCCAAAAGGCTAATGGGCTTTTTCTTTATTATTCGATAGCTTACTAATATCAAAATAATTTATTTGATCTATTGGCATTTAAGGTCAAATTGCTCTGTATTATACTAAATTGTTTTTATTTCAATTTATGTATTGTACAGAGTTTAGATTAATATTTTCCAATTAATAATATGATATATCTAATTTAGACGATTAAAGGGCAACATCCAACAAATATGAATATTAAGATCAATAAAATAAAACTTCGTAAACGTTTTATTAGTGATTTTGCAACATTTTAGTATAGTTCATCCAAAGACCATATATTTTATACATATTCATTTAAAAATAGCTTCACTTCATAGAATTATCCGTCTTGGAATTTTTTAGTTATTAAACCATCGCATGAGTGAAAAAAATAATCCTTAACTTTCTTATCGTCATATATATTAAATTAGGAAGAAACATATAAGAAATAAATTTCTTTTCTTTAAAATGATGAACCGAATCTATGATAACTGTATTTTCGCTAAAATAATAGCAACGTGATTGCTTTGGATTCTATAATGAAAATAGGAAAAATTCATTTGATAAAAATATAATAACGAACTTATAAAATTTGAGTGGCATATAAGAATATTAAAAAATGTTAATTGATAACCATTAGAAATGAAAATTTTAATTTAATTTAATTTATATTTTAATTACAATAATTAAACAGGAATATAGGGATAATAAATAATATATCATTAAATGGGAAAAGCTAAAGTTAGCCAAGCTTCAAAATCAGTTAAAAAAAAAAATGTTAAATTTGTCCATTGGTAATGAAAATAGGAAAAATTCATTTTGATAAAAATATAATAACGAACTTATAAATTTTGAATGGCATATAAGAATATTAAAAAATGTTAATTGATAACCATTAGAAATAAAACTTTTAATTTATATTTTAATTACAATGATTAAACAGGAATATACTGCAGGTAGGGATAATAAATAATATATCATTAAATGGGAAAAGCTAAAATTAGCCAAGCTTCAAAATCATTTAAAAATTAAAAAAAAATGTTAAATTTGTCCATTGGCGACGGTTTGTACTGTCGCTATAGTTAGAAATAAGACTTTTGTTTTTTATTTTTCATTTTAATAGCGATAATTATAATCTAATGCATAAGGAATAA
>CATIWF010201285.1:0-31434 GCA_949630135.1 Balakata baccata
AATCTTAAACATTAAACTAATAATATTGAAGTATATAATTATAATGAAATCAATAAATATTAATTGATATAATTAGTATTAAATCAATTATATAATATAATATTAAATTAAATATTATATAATTATAATGAAATCAATAAATATTAATTAATTAAGTGTTGATTTCAATAAATATTAAACTAATATTAAATTTACTTAAATTAAACTTTAATATAATGAAATTAATTATATAATTAGAAAGTTAACTATAATAAAATTTAATTAATAAACTAGTATAGAATTAATCTATATTAAAATTAATTTAAATAATAAATTAAAATCATTTATGAGTAATAATTATATAATTAAAATTTAATTATAATAATAAATTATAATCATCTATAATTAAGTAATAATTACATATTTAAAAAATTTATATAAATAAAGATGTAATAAACTTGAATAAAATTAATTAAATAATTTATTATACTAATAAATTTAATTATGCATTGATGTTAAATTCTGTTTTTATTTCACTTATATTGATTAATTTAAATTTAAATAGCCTAGGTACTCGTTCAAGATTTATTTATTAGGAGTAAGGTTTGAATAGTTCCCGGTTTAAGACTGTTCTTAAATATTGAATCTCACTTAGGATGTGAATGCATAATGGTTTTTTGTTCTAAAAAAATTCTTCGTGTCATTTCCCTAATGTTCTCTGAGTATATTTGTGAATAGATTATTCTATTCAAATTGTGTACTTAGAAAACTAAGGGAAAATGCTGCCGAATTTTTTTGGAATCGGAAATTGGATATTCTTTCACTAGTGAGATTTAATATTTAAGGATGAATTATGTTGGATCAATAAGGACCCAAAAACAACATTTACCATGATTGGAAGTAATGTGATTTGTTTTAAATTTTATTTATTTATGTGGTTAGGTATGGATCGAAGTTAGATGTAGGTAGATAAAATACAACAAAATTTATGAACAGAGTTAAGAAATTTATTATAACTGCAATAGAAAACCAGATAAAGAAGAAAGAATGAATGATTGCATGTCCATGTATTGATTGTATAAATGTACGAACATATCAGGACGTTCAAATTGTCAAAACTCATATTATATGGCGTGGTTTTATGGGAGGTTACATACGATGGATATGGTATGGTGAGAATATTTTGACTAGGATAAATTCTAATTTTGAAAGTCAGGGAGAAAATTACATTGACGATGAATGGAAGGATATGGACAATGATCGATTAGACGATATGATACTAGAAATTTTGTGAAAAAGCTAGAAGACCTTGAGAGATTATGCTCCTATGCTAAGAAGCCTTTGTATCTCAGTTACACTAAATTCACAAAATTGACAGCCATGTTGAAACTATGCAATCTAAAAGCCACAAATGGATGGAGCGATAAGAGTTTCACGGTGTTATTAGAGCTTTTACAAGAGATATTTCCAATGGAAAATGAGCTTCCCATGTCAACCGACGAGGCTAAGAAAATATTGTGTCCCATGGGTATGGATTATAAGAAGATACATGTATGTCTAAATGATTGTGTATTGTACCGAAATGAGTATAAAGACTTGCATGAGTGTCCTAAATTTGGGGCATCACGCTACAAGTGTGGAAAAGTATCTTATGATGTTAAGAAAGTGCCTTCAGTTAAAGTATTGTGGTATTTACTAATAACACCAAGATTCAAACATCTATTTGCAAATGTGAAAGATGCAAAGAACTTGAGGAGGCATGTGAAAGGTAGGAAACAAGATGGCAAGCTTAGATATCCTGTATTTTCTCTGCAGTGGAGAATAATTGATTCTACATTCCTTGAATTTGGTCATGAAATGAGAAACTTGAGGCTTGGACTATGCACTGATGGAATAAATCCCTTTGGCACACTGAGTAGTCAACATAACACATGGCCAGTTCTCATTATAGTTTACAATATGCCTCCATGGTTGACTATGAAGCGCAAATATATAATGTTATCAATGTTGATATCAGGGCCTAAACAACCGGGAAATGATATTGATATCTATCTTGCACTACTTATTGATGATTTGAAACTATTGTGGAATGAAGGTGTGCCAGTGTATGATGCTTATACTAAGAGCATGTTTACCTTACATGCTATGTTATTTTGTACTCTAAATGATTTTCCGGCTTATGTAACTTGTCTAGGTACACAGTGAAAGGTGCAAAAGCGTGTTCAATTTTTGAAGAAAACACAATGGACCAAAGGTTAAATCATAGCAAGAAAAATGTGTATATGAGTCATAAGACATTTTTGCCTCCTAACCACCCTTATCGTAGGAAAAAAAGTCTTTTAATGGATAAACTAAGATGCGAGTAGCTCGATTTCCTTTAGCTGGAAATCAGTTATATGAACGTGTTAAGCAAATTGAAAATATATTTGGCAAACCTAATAAGAATGTTCAAAAGGGTCTATGGAAGAAAAGATCCATGTTCTAGGATCTTCCATACTGGGAACATTTGCTTGTTTGACATTGTATTGATGTTATGCATGTAGAAAACAATGTTTGTGATTCTGTAATATGGACACTATTGAACATACCAGGAAAAATAAAAGATGGTATAAAGGTGAGAAAAGACATGGTCGAAATGGGCATACAGATGGAGTTAGCACCGCAGGATAATGGAAAGCAGACATATCTTCCTCCGGCTTGTTATACATTGTCTAGAAATGAGAAATTAAGTTTCTATAAGTGTCTTTATGGAATTAAGGTCCCACATGGATATTAATCAAATATAAAAAGTCTTATGTCGATGAAAGATTTGAAGTTGGTAGGTATGAAATCTCATGATTGTTATATTTTGATGCAACAATTCTTGCCGGTTACAATCTAAGGCATACTACCAAATCATGTCAGAAATATTATTTGTAACATCCTCAACCGTCCATACATGCATTATCATATACATTTCATTTGAACATATATGTTTTATAAATGTCATTCACATGAAATACATGCATACATAGAGATTTTAGCTAGACATATTCACGAGATAGACTTGATACAGGTCGGTTTATCACAATAGGACCAAATCGTACGTGTTTAATTATAATTTAAATAAGGACACAAGATATTAAAAATTAATTAAATAAAATGATTAAATTTAAAATAAATGAAATTTGGCATAGTGAAATTAATTAAAGTTGACAATTCGACTAGATAGTATTTTAGCACTAAGTACATGTAAATATGTAGATAAAATAATAATAATAATAATAATTAATTTAATAAATAAATAAATTATTATTTATTTAAAAATATCAGAAAAGTTAAAAAAAAAGAGAGAAATCAGAAAAATTAAAATGGGACAAAATGGCTAAGTCAAAGAAGGCTGCTGCCTTATCCCTTCCAGCCATAGTTCTCCTTCTTCTCTCCTTCGTTTTTCTTCAAATTTTCTCTCAAATTCTAGCCAAAAATTAGTTTTCAAGTGAGTAATTATTCCTTCTTTGTTGTTCATTATGATTTGGGTGTTGATGGGTCATGGTTTATGGTAAGAAAGTTGCTAAATATTATGTACCAAAGTTCTCGAATTCTGCTTCTGTACTACTAACTTAGGATCTCATTTTCTTCATGTTAGACACCGATTCTGAAGAAGCATAAAACATAAAACTTGTAGGTTTATATCTTAGATTCATGGCTATATAAATGGTTTTGCAAGATTTTATGTCTGTGGAAAGATATTGGCATCGGACTGGAACTGGTTCCATTGAGGAACCTAGCTGAATCATCTACTGTTTTTAATTCTGTTTCTATATGATAGAATCGGTATTTGAGGAAGCTAAAAACATAAAAGTTGTAGATATATGTGTTATCTAGTGTATACCGAATTTTAAGACCAGATTATGGGCGGATGTTGAGTTATAGGCAAGAGATTCATGCTTGTTTCATATTTGAGCTGCCTGCTTAGTGTCATGGGCAGATCTAGTCAGTTATTTGCCAATTTTGAGTTCCTTATAGACATAATCTGTAAATTATTAAAACAAGAAAGTTATAGGTACATGTCTTAGCTAAATTTTGGCACAAATTTTACCTCAATATGTTATGTATATTGTGAGTTATAGCCTTTACAAATCAGACTGGTCCGGATGTCAGCCTTGTTTCTGACCAATCACAATTACCCCACCATATAAGGACCTTAGAGGCAGAATGGGTGTAAGTCATATTTTAATGAAACTTAGTATACACATAGATATGTCCAAATGAAACATTTTTCATGTTGAATTAGAGGCAGAATGGGTGAAAGTTGAAAACATGAAAAATGTTCCATTTGGACGTATCTACGTGTATATTAAGTTTCATTAAAATATAACTTACACGTTGTAATATATGAAGAAGCAAAATTGGTGTCCCAAAACTGCCTAAAGTTAAAAATGGGGCAAATAACAAAATATATTTATAAATTGCATAAAATATTCCACAATGGTCCAATTATTATGAAATTTAGATATGTCGTAGCCCTACATGTTAGCTTTAATTAGAACTAAGAATCATACAAATTGGACTAGTATAGAAAACGGTATAAGCTAATGAGCACATGAAGGTCACACTACCATTAGACCAAACATTAGTTAGTGATTCTTAAAATGCATATTTCAATTTATTTAAGTTTCACTAAGTTTATTTAGCTACTAATTGACCAAGTATATATTCAATTAGGTTCACAGCATATTAGAGAGCCTCAAGGAAGTGAAAGACAGTAGGTTAGAGGCTTAATAGCAAAAGAAAAGGTGAGTTTAATTATCAAATGAATTCTTTGGTACGTGCTATGTGTAATGTGATTATTACTTGCTATGTGTAATGTGATTATTACATACTACGTGTAATGTGACTTGATTTGCTTTATTTGAATTACATGATTGCTATGATATGGCCAATGAGACTGTATTGGATGTAAAGTACATGTTTGGATTACATGTATACGTTTTCTTTGTATAAGGCAAAAGTTGACTGAAATGTATGATAATTGCTACAAATGCATATGCATATGGACTTAAAAGGCGTTGTGACTAGCTAAATAGCATTGAAAAGCAAAAGAAGAGGCCTATGGCCCAAACAAATGTTCAAAAGCAAAAGAAAATGCCTATAGCCTAACAAATGTGCAAATGTTACAAATGATCAAGCTAACTAGCAAATGCAAATGCAAATGTTCACATGGAAACCTGGGACAATGTTTATTTAGCCTGGTCACAATAATAAGAAAATGACATAAGCATAAGCAAATGAAATATTTACATGAATTAATATTATTTATATTCATATGATATTAATAAATAGAATGACATGTAAAATGTGTACAAATGGTGATTATTATTTTTAATTGTGATTGGCTTGGTACTTTAGAAAGCTTTTGATAATTATTCTCATTGAGTTGCAACTCATTAAATTGCATTATTTTCAGGCAGAGTCGAGTGATTAGCTCATTTTGGAGGTGCATTCTGTATACAAGATATGGAACACAGGTCACCGGCCAAGCCTCATCAATCTCTCTCCTTGCATTGCACATATGTATAGGAACATGACATTTGTATTTGGGGTTGTGTAGCTGTATATGTATAAATTAGTAAATAAGCAATAATGTGTAAATGTGTATTTGGCCTTGACCTTTCTAACTGAAATAATTCAACATAATATCTGAATTGTTAGAATATATGATATATGATTTAAAAAAAAATTTATCCCTTATTATAAATAGGGCTATATCTTATTTTATGAAATACATGATAATATGATATAAGTATAAGTGATAGCCATAGGTATAAGGTGTTACATTATTACAAGATTTTATTTTTTCTTCAATGCAATATGTTCTAAGGTGGTTAATCTTGAAACTTTGGATGAGTTGTAGTCTAATATTATTGTTACCCTATGTTAATTGGAAATGTATTTTCTGCCTTCATTTTTTGATATAATAGTGCATTTAGTTGTTCACCTTGTGAGAGAGATAAAATTGTGTGGTCCAGTTTTTTTGAGAAACATCTATCTATTTGAGAGATTCATGAGTATCTTAAAAGGGTATGTAAGGAATCGTTATCGGGCCAAAAGCAGTATAATTGAAGGTTACTCAATTGAAGAGGGTATTATATTTTGCAATAACTATTTAGCAAGCGTTCAACCAGTTGGAATTCCTAAGTCTTAGCATGAGGGAAGGCTCAGAGGTGAAGGAACAATTGGATTTAAAGTTGTATGGCCTAGTGCTCAAATGCGTGACAAAGCATATCTAGTTATATTACACCACTTGACTGAGGTTCATCCATACTTAGAAGAGCATATGGCCATATTAAGGCATATGAATCATTCAAAAGGTGAAATATGGTTGACAAATGAACACAATTGCTCTTTTGTTGGATGGTTTAAAGACCGTATAATGCATCAACTGTCAGAAGTGCCAGGCGAAATAACTGATATTATAAAATGGTTAGCATATGGCCCTGGATTGTGCATACAGTCTTGTGAAGGGTATGATATCAACGAATATACATTTTACACTAAGCGTCAAGATGAGAAGAGCGCAATGCAAAATGTCAAAATTACTTTGATAGCTTCATCGAAATTTTCTAGTGCCAAAGACACCAACCCAATCGATTGTACAATGTCATATTATGATGTAATTGAGGATATTTGGGAACTAGACTATAAGAAATTCAATATTCCTTTGTTCAAGTGTAAATGGGTTGAAAACTGACAAGGTGTTTGAGTGGATGAGCAAGATTTCAAATTGGTCGATTTTAGTCATTTCGGTTATCAAGATGATTCTTTCATACTTGCTTCACAAGCCAAATAAGTATTTTATATTATCGACTCGAGTGATAGCAATTGGTCAATTGTTCTTTAAGGTAAAAGACACATTGTTGGTATTGATAATGTAGTAGATGAAGAAGAATATGATCAATTCGATGAGACTCCTCCCTTTTCTATTGGGCTATCTATGTCAATTGGTGATGATATTTTAGATACAAATTACATGTGTGCTGATCATACCGAAAGTTTATGGATAGAAAATCCAAAATAATTGATTCAACTTTGGCTGTGGACTTTTATAATTGATGATGATTTGATCAAATAATTATTTTTAAATGATATTGATAAGTTAATTGATGCAAAAAAATTGAATTGAGTGTGTACTAATGATTATCAAATAAATTGTTTTTAACTGAAATTGATAAGTTAATTGATTTGATAAATTGAATGAAGTTTGTACTGCTAATTATCAAATGAATTGTTTTTAAATGAAATTGATAAACTAATTGATACAAATAAACTGAATGAATTGGGTATTGATGATTATGAAATGAATTGCTTTTAAATAAAATTTACGAGTTAATTGATTCAAATTAATTGCATTTAAATTGTATTAAAATAACATATTTTTATGTTTTTTTTTTTGCAGATAATTATGTTTTTAGCAGATGACGACTATGTTACAAGCAAGAAGAAGGAAAGAGGAGGTACAAAATGTAAAAAAAATATTTAAGAAAAGAGAAGGAAAGTTGATAATAGAATTGGATGGAGATGGAAACCCTCTTGGACCAAATGCATATACATACAAATCTTATCTTGAACTTGTGGTATGTTCAAAAGTCAAGATTACGGTGCTAATATGGATCAAAGTTGATAAGAGCCTTAAAAATATAATATGGGAGGATATCAAAGTAAAATTTAAATGAAAACATGTTATGTTTAAACATTATACCCATTACGTACTATGTAAATGAGACAAAATAAGGATTTTAAAATTAAATAATACTAATATATTGAACATATTTGTTTGTAAGAGGCCTTTACTATGGAAGATACTTTGAATATGAAGAAGAAAATATTGAAAAATGTAGGAAGGCGGTGGAAAGATTTCAAATACCGTCTCACTAGAAAATATATAATGATGGTTGATAATCCCCAACAGTTATCCCCATTAGGAAAGTATGACTATTTAACTGCTAAGGATTGAAAGGAATTTAAAAGAGCATATGAAGATGAATCATTTGAGGTACAAATTTTCATACAAATTAGTAATTAATAATGATTCCAAATTATTAAATGTACAATTTATTTAATCTCATTTGATTGTTTTATTCATAGTAGCGCATTTTATTATGTCTTATACAATTTGATGATACTAATGTCTTTATATTTTATGTGTTTTTTCACAGCAAAAACGGATCGCGGCAAAAGCCATAAAAGAAAAGAATGTCCATCCTCATTATTTGGGTCAAAAGGGCTATGCTGCTAAAAGGCTGGGATGGATCATTGAAGATCCCGTTGCTTCTTTCTACTCTATGCACTTTTATGTCACCTCATCATATGTTCGTAGTCTTGACTGGGTACGGGCAAGAATTAAAAAAAAATAGATCAAGGAAATTATGTGATTCTAGTCGAAGAGACAAGAGAGGTGGCACAAAAAATGGTATATATAAATTGTTAAGCAAATTTAAATATCAAACACTTTCATTTAGTTGAGATTGGATTTGATCATTTATTATTTTTAATAGGAGTCATTACGGGAGGAGGTAAATTACGGAGTATGAATACCAGAGGGGTATTGACTTGTGCACTTGGGAAGCCCAAACATTTTGGGTCTGTTCGTGGTGTATGTAGTAGGGCCACTTTATCCATTTTTTTTGTAAACAAATCAGGAAGAAAAAATCTACCTCCATCTTAGAGGAAGAAATGGTAGTATTGAGAGAGAACAAAGCTTCTCAAGTAAGTTCGTAACTACGAGTTGAATTTGCTCACTGAATTTAAAGCCATAGTGATGATGTAATATAAGACTACCACCAAGTCCTCTCAATTTGTACTTGAGGTGGAGGTAGAGGTGGGTCCCTCTCTTGGTATCCATATGCATAGCGGCTGCCACTCTATTAACCCATCATTTCCAGTGGGAGATATGCCGGTAAAAATTATGAATTTTATTCATTTATACTTGCATGCAAATTCAATTTCCATTTACACATACTCATATTTACACTTGGTGTATGACTTAATAGTATACAATGTTGGGTTTGGATGATTATACAGATAGCAGGTCCGTGCCACTTTGCAATTGATCGTGATGGATCGACAATCATAGTGGTGAAGGGCATGATTCATTCAAACATTCCATATGCATTGCTACACAGCGTTCCTATGGCCCCAAATAACTTGAGGGTATTTGTAGATCTCCCTTTTAATGAGTATGAATTAGAACCACTTTTTGTGCCTATAAGCCAATTTGAAACTGTAGGTCATGCATATGATAGTTTTGTTCAATGGCCACGATATCTCGTCGTCCATGGGGAGGTATGCATTAATACTTCTATATTTCACTTCATAATTCTTTAATAAATAGCATTATCAATTTATTTTACTTACTCTATAGTATAGTGTAATAATATACTTTTAATTGATAGACAAATATAATTCAACCTTCAAAGAAAGCACACTTTGATCATGGTAGCAGTTTTACCAAAGAATCAACTACAAAGCCATTGGTTGAATCAGCAATTTTATCAAACTTGATTGGTCATATGCTCAGCTTGCATGACTTCGTTTCTAACCTAGATGAGGGGTACATATTTCAAATTGCTCTTCTCCAAGGGTTATTTTGTTATCCACAAAATACGGATAATGAAGTTTTTATCAGCCGAGAAGACATATCTTAACTCCTCTCCATGTAATGACTCAATATCTCAGTTATCAAAATTTTTATACTATATAGTTAAAAATAGTATATATTGAACTGCTATGTTGTACTGTAGTTTCAACTTATGTTAGTCTTCTGCTTCATACATATAGGTACTTTTATAGGGTCTGCAACCAATCATCTATATCGATTGGTTTTCTTTGTCCAAATTATTTAAATAGAATATGTACAAAGGACAAGAAATCGGTCTAAAATTATATGGTAGAAGTTTTGCAGGCACAAATAGATAAAAATTTTATTTTACTGCCATATATTCAAAACTAAAATCAATTTTGATATTAAAACATTTGCATTATATTTTAACATGATATTTTTATTAATGTAATATTATTTTGTATATATATATATAGTCAACACTAGATGTTAGTTTCCGACCTTTCTCTTTATGTTTTTCTTTTATGTGTTCCAATAGTAAAAAAGAAGAGGAGAAATAAGAAGATGAAAATAAAAAAATGTAAAAAAGATAAATTTGAAAAGTGACATTTAATAAAAATAAAAAAAGAAATATAGATATAATTTTTAAAAAAATTAAAATTTAGTAAACGATGTAATTTCCCCTTTTTATTATTCCTTATCATCTTCTTTCGTTGTCATATATTTTTATATTTGCTTCATATCTACTTTTCTTTTCTTTTTTTTCCCCTTTTATCCTTAACATTTCTTCAAATTAATCCTCACCAGTTACACAGCCGATCAAGAAAAAAAAAAAATTTTTTTTCCAATTTCTTCGTTGTTCATTGGCTATTGCATCATCAAACTAAAGTGATATTTGCATGCATATTTATTAATTTAAAATTAAAAGTGCTATAAGGCATAAAATAAATTGATCCCATGATATGAAATGTATAAAATTCCAAAGTTTATCTAAAAAAACAAAAGTTCCAACTGATGTAAAATGTGTTAAATTATTATTTTAATACTTCAGGGTTATGGCTGACTTGGCTACACAAGTTAAAATTATTGGGAAGAGCTCATGGATTGAACTACACTAAACATAGGATAAAAAGTTTTAACTGTAAAACAAGATTATTCTTAAATTTATGGATGAAAATTTTTGTAGTTTATACAAATATATATATATATATATATATTGGGAAGAGCTCATAGATTGAACTATACTAAACATATCTTTAGGGTGAGAAGAATTTTAACTGTAAAACAGATGATAATATTTGTAGTTTATACAAAAAAAAAAAATTATTTTAATTACTGATATCCTAATAAAATAATATTGTTAGTTTCTACCAATAATTTTAAATTAAAAAAATTAAAGAAAGTAAAATATTCATGTCCATTCAAGAAATTGAAGAAATTATAAAACACAACAATCTAATCTCAAATCTGAAAATTCAAACCTATACTTTAATAACACCCAAAATAAAAGAAAATAAATTAAATTTTATTAGAAGTCTTGCAATTTCGAGAGAAAAATATAAGAGAAGAAAGAAACTAAGAAAATGAAAAAACAAAAATTTGCAAGTTGCAATTTACCACCTAATATTATTTTCTGCCTCGATCTGGACCTTGAAACATTTAATTTAGGTTTTTTTTTTTTCAATCATATACATTTTAATATTTTTGTACATCAGCATGAAACTGACAAAATGTGAAAACATTTGTTTTTCTCCAGCTGTAGTAAATGTGAAAAATGATATCTGAAAAGACATCATTGAACATCTCAACTGCTAAATATATTATTATATTATCATTATTTGACAAAATGAATGGTATTAGCCAAAAACATAAAAAGAAATGTTGAAATATATATTAACATAGATGAGTATTGAAGTGAAAGAAATTTTTAAAAATAATTTTTTTTTTCTTTTTATACTTTTCTCATTTAACAATTAAGAAATAAATAGAGTGTTAAAAATAAAGATAGTTCTCAATATATATTCAGCTTGACGGCTTCGCTGCCAGCTGACCTTTCAAAAAAGCTCAATTTCTCTGTAGTTTCGTGAAATAAAGACAATCCTGTACAATAATTCGTTGTTGTCATATTCAATTGGTAGAAAAATTAAATACTTGTTCTCATCCATCAAATTTGTTGACCTTTTCCTTCATCTCCTGCAGAACTTATCTCTATATATGTTTATAGAACACATTGCTTTGGCATAAAGCATCAAGTTGTCTTCTGAAAAAGAAAAAATGTTTGGGTTTTGGATTTTAATGTTGATTACAAAAGCAGCAGTTTCACAAGATGTAATATATAAGGATTGCCCACAAATGTGTGGTAATGTTTCTGTTCCATACCCATTTGGGATTGATGCCAAATGTGCAATCGACGACTCATTTGCTTTGATATGCAATGATACTTTCAATCCACCCCAGCTGTTTTACGGTGAAAACATGCCGATTCATAATATATCAGTAGAAGAAGGAACAATCTCCGTCAGAATTGACTCTTCATTCAACTGCTACAACAGCACAGGCTTGATTGAAGATCAAAGGTTTGAGCAGTGGATCAGATTGGGTGATGGTCCATTCTGGTTCTCTAGTTCCCGCAACAAGCTTACGGCCATTGGCTGCGATACCTTAACCCTGATGCAGGATGCTGGGGCCACTTTCGGCAGCGGCTGCGTGTCCTTATGCAACAGTAACACCACTCCACCTCTGCAAGGTTCCTGCTCCGGTTTTGGATGCTGCCAGACTTCAATACCCAGCAATCTAACGACTTTAAATATTAGTCTTGCAAGTCCCACCAATCACAGCAGGGTCTGGCAGTTCAATCCTTGCGAATTCGCCTTCATTGCTGATGAAAGAACTTTCAATCTTTCGGATTGGCCGCTTTCTCTTCAGCCTTTTTCAACCATAACTGAAGATTTTGTCAAATCTGATGTTGTTATTGAATGGGCTGTCAGAAATCAGACTTGTGCAGAAGCACAATCGAGTTCGAACACGAATGCGTATGCCTGTGGAAGTAACACTAATTGCTCCGAACCCAAAGATGGACGGGGATATCGCTGCGTATGCAAAGATGGATTCATGGGAAATCCTTACCTGCCGCAAGGATGCCAAGGTATAAGCATATATTTATTACTCATCAATCTTGTGATTAATATTTTCTATTTGCGTTCTAATTTCTTTGCTATCCACCATTCGAATAGACATAGATGAGTGCAGCGAACCTGAAAAATACCCGTGTGATGGGCGTTGCAAGAATACTTTCGGGAGTTACATTTGCAAATGCCCTCTCGGGATGCACGGTGATGGAAAAGTTGGCTGTCAAGGATTTCGCATTGAAACTATTGCTGCAGGTACTATCTAGCTATAAGCTTCATCCTCATTTTGCCTTCTTAATTACTTCTTCAATTCAACAGACAATATATTCTGATGATTAGC
The DNA here is from genome assembly GCA_949630135.1 of Balakata baccata. Classification (NCBI taxonomy): domain Eukaryota; kingdom Viridiplantae; phylum Streptophyta; class Magnoliopsida; order Malpighiales; family Euphorbiaceae; genus Balakata; species Balakata baccata. The sequence goes on from CATIWF010201285.1 coordinate 13,046, forward strand.
CTTGTGTTTCGATCAATTGCAGTTGTAGGAGCACTATTGTTTATCATGATCATTGCCATCTTGATGGTGATCATATACAAGAGGCGAAGAAAGGAAAGGAACTTTCTAGAAAACGGAGGCATGCTGTTGAAGCATCAGAGAGTGAGGATCTTTAGTGAAGCAGAGTTAGTAAAGGCCACCAATAACTATGATGGAAGTCAACTTCTTGGTGAAGGGGGTTATGGTTATGTTTACAGAGGAGTATTAAATGATAATACTCAGATTGCTGTGAAGAAGCCAAAAGCCATAGACAAAGCTCAAATAAATCAAGAGTACCAGCAAGAAATTGGGATTGTTTCACAGGTTAACCATAAAAATGTGGTGAAGTTATTAGGCCTATGTTTGGAGACCAAAGTTCCATTATTAGTCTATGATTTCATATCAAATGGAACACTCTTCCAACATATCCATCATAAGAAGTCTCATGTATTAGCCAATTGGGAAAATCGGTTGCGAATTGCTGCAGAGACTGCATTTGCTCTTGATTATCTGCATTCTTTAGCAGACCCACCAATCATTCATGGAGATGTCAAGGCATCTAACATACTCTTGGATGATAATTACACTGCAAAGGTATCTGATTTTGGAGCTTCAGTACTGATATCCCCATCTGGTCAATCTGATATGGCTACAAAAATAAAAGGAACTTTTGGGTACTTGGATCCTGAATATCTTATGACCGGCTGTTTAACAGAAAAGAGTGATGTATACAGCTTCGGAGTTGTTCTCGTCGAGCTTTTAACTGGAGAAAAACCAAATTCATCCATTCTGAGAGGTGGAGAAAAGAGTAACATCATTCAGTATTTTTTTTCATCATTGGAAAGTAACAATCTTCAGCAAATACTTTGTTTTGGGGTAGAGAATGAAGGTGAAATGGAAGAGATTGAAGAATTTGCGGAGATTGCAAAACAATGCTTGCGTAGCAGTGGGGTGAATAGGCCAACCATGAAAGAAGTTGCTGAAGAGCTTGGCAGATTGAGAAAGTTGCATAAGAGTTTATGGAAAAATCATGACCAAAATAATGAAGAAGCTGAACATTTATTAGGTGAATCATCTCACCATTCCATTGTTATAGGATCCAAAAACCTGAACCAGCCTGAAATCCTTAGTTTGAGAACATTTGAGATGGACTACTCTAGCATTTGAGTTTGGTCACTATTTTGAATGATATTGAGGCTTGACAAAGCACTCTAGCTTGATTCACCATGTATTATCGGTCTAAACAATATTATTTGACTTTATATTAGGGTTTTTTTTTTTTTTTTGGTCTTCCTAAAAAACTTGTATATAATTTGATAAATACGAAATTTATGTCTTGAATAGTTTATACACTTAAAAATTATTACCAAAAATTCACAACTACTAATATATAAATAGGACTTATGCAAGCAGATTTAAAATTGTTGCTATATAAGCTATATAACAATAGATTAATATGCAACAATTTTTAATTCTAACAATTGCAACAAACATTCAAATTGTTGCAATAATCGATATATAAGAGTGAAAGCAAATGAAGAACTGTAGACCAATGACAATAATTTTAGAAACATATTGCAATAGTTTTATGCTATGTTGCACAGACACAGATAAGGATATAGACACAGGCACGAGTACAAAAATAGATACTAGAAAATGACATTTATAAAAATATTAGGATACAGACGTGTAGATAAACGTGTAAATATTAAAAATATGAGATAAATTTATAAATAACTTAAAATAAAATTTAATAAAAATTACATACAATTAAATTTATTGAATAATAATTAGTATCAAATAGAGATTTTGTATTTTTTTATAAAAGAAAAAAAATGTATTTTTAACTTAAAGAAATGAACTTCTAATTTTTTGAAAATTTCAAAATGCACCAAGTACATTTTGTATCGGTGTCAGAAATGCGATATACTATACAGTCGAAGTATCCATACTTCGTAGGTTTTATGTCATTGCTATGTCTTTTTGTGTGTGAATATTTTTATATGTCATTTTAATGGCAATGTTTTCTAAATGATAAATGCCTCTTCTATATAAGTGAAAAATTATAAGAAAATCTACCTTTATAAATTTAAAATACATTGAGAATAAATATAACAGACTACATTGATCCTTAAACAATTATCTGTGCATTTTGAATGAAACATATGATTGTACAAAGACAAAATTCTGCATAACGCTCCATCACTATAGTGCTCCATACAAACTCTTCACATTTTGTTGTCATTTAAATGGCAATAATTTCTCAAAATAATGTACTTGCTTCATTATATCATCCTTTATTTCTTCAAGTATTTCAATTTCATTCAACTCAAAATCTTGCTTGTACAATAATCTGCGTAGATTGTGCACTTGAATTTCTTCAAAGCTATTATTCTCAACAATAGGCTCAAAATTCGCTCCAATAACATAATAAAAAACCCCAGTATTTTTGAAATGGTAAAGAAAAAAAGTTAATAACATAAATGGTACCAATTATTATTACTATATTGTAAATTAGTAGCAAACCTTTTAATTTTTACAAATTGATACCAATCATTCTTAAAAGTTTGCAATGTAGCATCCAAGTCCAATTTTCGATTAAAAAAAAGATGACGTGGAAATTGAAAAATACAAATTCCGGTCACATGGCATCTTGACTGGCTGCCACATCATTTTTTTTAATCGAAAATTGGATTTGGGTACCACACTGCAACCTTTTTGAAACGATTAGCACTGATCTGTAACAATTAAAAGATTTGATACTAATTTACAATATAGTGGTAAGGATTAGTATCATTTATGTTATTAACTAGCGAAGAGAATGACAAAAGTTAGCACAAATAAGATGATAATTATTAACACACGCATATGGCTACTAAATCTAACTGTTAAATACAACGTTCAACAGCTCATTGATAGATAAGGAGAAATAGAGTCTGGACAAAGGGCAAGTCAGTCTTCTCATTCCACTCTTGCATCTCTAATATGGTGTATTTATGCCAAAAAGGAGGGGAAACGTGGAGCTGAAAAGGGAATAATTCATAATATATTTGAAGTTAATTGTAAAATGGCAAGGGTGGCTATGTGCACATCTTATGGCATTTTGTTTTGAATGGGTACTTGAGCATTGACTTGAGGAAGGGGATTTCTTGTGGTTGTACAGATTACTTTCTTGAAGTTATTTATCGTTTCTTTCATTTTTTAGCAATACATTGTGGATAGTTGAATATATTGGTTGTTTATGATACATGGAACATATAATCAATAAAAGTTTACCTTATTCATTTTGTTTGCTCGAGTTTATTCCTCAACTTTGTTTTTGATATTTTCTTTGATTGACTCAATTTTTTATTACTGGTCTGACTTGTCGGATCAATGGGGAAGACTAATGAAGCTAAAACGCAAACTCAAGCTTGGTAATTTAGATGCACATGAAGAACAGATCCAAGCCATCAACGAGCAATTGGCAGCCATTAATCCCCAACTTACTACTTCTCAACAAAACCATGACAAATATCAATATGTGGTTCTGCAATGGATTAAAAGGTTGGATAAACAAACCATTTCAAAAGAGGAAGGTGGTTCCCTAGATCAATCGACTGTTTCTCCTACCATTACCAATCAATATACTCATGTCCCCAACAGCACCGATGGATAGAAACCTCTTAGCAGGGTATGGACGCCCTGGGATTTTCATTGATTCCTCATACATAGTTAAGAAGATTAAACTTTCCACATTTTCGGGCTCAGGCTCAAGAGGTTGGTTGACCCGAGTTGAAATATATTTTTAGATTTACAATACCTCCTGAGACTCAGAAGGTTCTATTAGCTCACATTTCCATGGAAGGGTCGTTGTACACTAGTTTACCATTATTAATGAGCTACATCCAGGCTTAAGTTAGGAGCAATTGGAAGTTGAACTGTTGAATTGGTTTAGGGGTTTAGCTAATTGCAATCCCTTTGCTTCAATGATAGCAGGGGAATCATAGGCAATGTATCTTGGGTATTTCTTGAACAAATTACAAGAGGATATTAAGCATTGGGTCTGAGTAATAGGACCGGACTCTTAGCTTCAGGATTTTCACATTGCAAAGAATGTAGAATTAGCTCTAGGAAAGAAGAATGTTATGTGAATTTCTGCTCGAAGGGGAAGTGAAGGAGGGCACGTTGAGGGAGGTCATGTGTAAGCCACATATGATGTCCCTCCTATATAATAGGACTATGCCCATTATATAACCTTGTAACAGAAAAAATCCCTCTACATGGACAGAATGCCACTATCAGCACTTGTCTTCTATCCCTTAAATTAGAATCATTATCCCATATATTAAAATCATAAACATTTCCTCTCATATATATATATATATATATATATATATATATATATATATATATATATAAACACACACACCAACCATGTGGTTTATAGTTTAAAGCCTCATATATGTTCTATATATACATCACAAACTTTATCATTATACAAGTCATAATCACATCCCCAAATACATGTTTATACATAATACAAATATGATAGTCTAGACCCACAAATCGGGTCACATATGTCTTCTCTGGAAATGGGCACTATTCCTTCTCTTTATTAACTTCAAAACTTTTATATCTACAAGCTCTTGAACTTGCATGGGAAAAACTCACGCTAAGCTATCTCTAACTTAGCGGTACATATAGGTATTGAAATTTTCCCTTGCAATCACATAAGTGAATAGCATACAATTATATCATGGCATGTGAATGTATAAACCAACTTATAAATAGCATGGATAAATGACATATCAATTTCATGCAAAACTCATGTTTATGTCATATTACACTTCATATTCTTTACGTATTGCCTTGTCTCATTTCTTACTTAAATATATATCCTTATTAAATATTCTGACATACTTTTTTTTTCTTTCTAATAAATAAATAGCCCAAGTCTCATTTTTGGACTGTTCGGATACGAGATGTGGAGTAGGAGCGCTTGACCTGAGCTTAAGCTATCCTACTCATCTAAATCCCAAGTTAAGAAGGCTCTTCGAGCTTAACAACTTGACTGAGTATAATATCATATTTCTATAAGTACTAGAAGTAGAGGCACTCTCCTCGCTTAAGCTACACTATCCTCACTTATAGGCTTGCTGATATGAATCGCTTATCCCCTTTATGATGCACCATCTATCCTAATGTAGTCCTCAGGTAGAGAAATGAGCATTTATGTCATAGTACCCTCTTATTTAAAACTTATTCCTTTTTATGCTTCTTTCATTGTACATTTATCATGTTCATATTTTCATTCAAAGCTCATATTCATATCATATTTCTTTATGAAATCTCATGCAAAAGTGAATAACATGCTTAATCATGTCTACATTCATTCATACACATAAATTCCTCTTCTAAGATAGTGTCACGAGCGTGACCCAAGTTGTGACTCTGGTTTTGATTCCAGTTGGGAACCCTTATGTATCTATTATAGCCATTGTCACAGGCGTGACTCTGTTCTGTTATAATTACTAAGGTTAAATCCATCTTTAAAGGTACATGCTATTACATAACCAAAACTCATTATCAAATTTTTTCTTTAACAACATTTATCATCATTACAAAAAGTCATAACATGTCTTATCTATCATTTTAGCATTTATAATTTTTCACTACATATTTGACCCAATACATCCATACTCATTTATTATATTACCTACCAACATGCATACTTATTATTTTACCTCTTTATACATACCATATCGTATCCCCTCACTACTTAATACATAACTTTTCATACTAGCATGCCTCTATATGCCATGTCATTCAAAATCATCAATTATGCACATAAATATGTAAACAGGGTAAATATAAATGCATATATGTATAAACCTTAAAGGAGCTTGACTAAAAATCCTAGCTAAGGAGCTAATTTACTCCCTTTGTTGATTACCTCCCTCTTCTCCTTGTTTTCCTAAAACATATACAACCATATATCAAACTCTATATTTATGGAAGCTTAACAAAAACATACATGTACTCTTTGCTTCCTAACTAGGCCTTACATGCATGATTCTACTGCTATAACGTGATTTCGTACTTCAATAGACATATTTCACATAAGAATCCATTAACTCCTCTTCTTCCATAACCTACTTCCCATAACTCTTCACCCAACATAGTAACCTCTTCATATAACTTCATAACCATAACAAAGATATAGAGTTAACATGTTTCCTTACCTTTTAAAGATAGAAAACTCCTTAAACCATGAAAGGAAACTGAACCCTTTCTTGCTTTAACTTTCTCTTTCCTTTAACTCTTCTCTTACTTGACAAATTTTTCACTTTTTATTAAATATTGGGTTTCTTATCTTAGTTTTAGTGTTTGATCACCTAAAAACTCATAAGGAAATACTAGGATAGTGTCTCCAGGTCTAAAAGATCATTTCTTAGGGTTTTAGCAGTGTTTGGCTGGTGCAAAATAAAGAAAGAACGATGCAACTTCCTTTTATAGCAGAGGAGTCATATGCATGATTCATACAGTCACAGGCATGACTCTCTCATAACTTGCAAACCATGTCAAAAAGTTAATATTTATCCAGAATTTCCCTCTAACTTGATAGTCACGGGCATGACACCCTTTGTCATGGGCGTGACCATCTCTTACACTTGATTTTACTCAATTTCAACCTTAAACACCGTTCCAAAACCAAAATCCTTCAATATACCCTCAATATACCACTCATCTACCCTTCATATATCACATACTTGAGTTTTTCAACTAAGCCCTAGTTAATAGGTGTTACACCATCACCTTAATTAAATAGATTGGATTGGATTTTTGGTCTACCAAACAAGACCTAAAATTAGATCCACAACCCATTTCAACAATATCTGACTATCGAAAATTGATTCCCCAGTCCCTCCTTCCAACTGAACGTTGAGTGCTCAATATAAAGAGTTATGCCACCTTACATGGTTTGAACTCGAAGAACAATGGAAGAAAGGCAGTGTTTTAAGTGTGCTCAGCCTTATTCACCTCAATATCGATGTCTGGATGATCAAGTAAAGGGTAATTTTGCTTGATGATGATAGGTCATTAATGAGAAAGGAGAGATGAAATATTGTTGACCAGAGCTTGGGAAGAGGGGGAACAGCCGCCGTCGGAAGGAGAATACCAATTTCTTAAAGTTTTAGGGTATGCATCTATCACTTTATAGACCCAACAAACCCTAAGGCTGATGGAGAGTTATTGAACATCCCAATTGAAATGTTGGTGGATAATAGGGCATCCCACAACTTTATTTTAGGAAATTGGTGAAAGATTTGGATCTTACTACATAATAGTTTGTTGGAATGAGTATCAAGCTTAGGGATGGAAAATTTAGGTCAGAGAACATTATGAGGTTCTCAAAGTTAAAATGGGAAGGTATTCATGCATGATGAGAACTTTGACCTTTAATTTAGGAAATCTTGACATGGTATTGGGAATTGAGTGGCTGAAAACTTTAGGGGAGATAGTTCATAATTAGAGTGATCAATATATAAAATTTATGCAAGGGAATCGACAGGTCAAATTAAAAGGTGATTCTCCTTCTATAGCAGTGCAATCTTATCTACAAAGCTTATTATTGGGAAAAAAAAGGTTGAATTATATAGTAAGTTGGTCAAGAGAATGTATGTAACGCCCATGAAGTAGGGCCTAGAAGTATGTAAATATATAAAATGGATCAAAGATGACTTAATTTCATTAAAGTCGAACAGGGCAAAATCACATTCACGATTTTAGAAGTGCACTCACGATACTGACCTGGACAGTATCTCTTTAGAGACACAATTCCACTTCATCTTTTTCACTCTTTGAGAACTCTAGCCATCCCCATACATTAGAAAAACTTAGGGAACTCCTCCTTCCTTTCCTTTTGATTCTCTTTTGTTTAAATACAAGAAAAACACTTTTGAGTTTGGTTTTAATTAAGAGATAGTCAAGGGTTTCGTGGTTTTTGCATAATAGCATGAGTTTTGTCTTAAACAGCTTTGGAGACTGAGATTCTCCATCTCTGTTCTTGGTTTTGATTTATCAAATTTTTATCGTTTTATAGTTAGGGTTTCATTTTGGCATGGGTTTGCTCATAGAACAAGTTATGGTGGGTCTGTTGTAACCTTTAGTACTTATTATTTGTGATAAGGAATGATACGGAAGATGGAAACGACCACCTAGATGAGGGAGAATGGTAGATAAAGGGTTTTCGGCTCTCTAATCAAGGTCTGCACATATTTATTTACTTACTGGTTGTATTGATATTGAATGAATATTTTGAGTTATACATTGCTTTCATATGCTATGGTTATTGATTTGATGGATTGTAATAAGATATATATGAGTTAAAGGCATGAACTATCCACTAATGTCATATTTAATGGTATTAAAACATGAAAAGAATTATGGTATGTTAATAATGATGTTCTAGACTATAAATATATTCTGTGATATTTTTGCGCATTGGTGTTTGTGGTTTATGAATCGAAAGAATTTGAGTTTGACATGCAAAAATATGAGTTTCATTATGCTGGTATTATGGCTTTCACGATTGCAAAATTGGTTTTGTGCTCGTGAAATGCCCGATACTGCCCTGGCTTGCCTTGCAATGGGACAGGGCTATAGGCACATTGGCTGGCACACCAGGGCATGCCACAGCACACCACGGCATGCAACAACACACCGCAACAGCCACAGTGTGCTAAGGCACACCCGTGACATGCCCAACACATTCGTGTAGGGTTATAGATATGATGTTAATGAGATATATGTGTTATATGTTATGACATGACATGAAGAACATGAGTACATATGTTATGATACATGCATGACTCAATATGAATTAAGAACTATTGATTATTATGGAAATGATAATTGACAAGATGATATGCTATGTTATTCAAGTTGATATGTTATATCACAATATTCTTATATGATTCATGGGATACAATCTATGAGATTAAAGAAAAAATAGAAAAGACTATAATGCCCTTATTAGTATTAGGACTGACTCTAGGATAGATGACATGTCATTCAAGGTTATTTTACAGTACTGTAGGTTATTATATGACATAATAATTAGGGCAAGGTGGTCTAAGCTCTGAGAGCACCTTTGACCCCTTTTTTGCTAGCAACTATTATTTTATTAGTCAAGTTGGCCTAAGCTCCGAGAGCACACTTGACTTGATCACAATTATTAATAATCACAGTTAGGTGAATAGGGAGGCTCGAGCTCTTATAACACTCCTATTCATAACCTGTATCTAGTATTCTGAGTATTGAATAAATAATTGGGTAATAATCTTAATAAACGAAATGGAAAATGTTTTACAATTGTTTTATGAATATTGGAAATGACTTCTGCTTACTAAGTATGCTACCGTCCTTTTTTAAAGGATTGTTGGCATGATCACATGAATATGATTAATATGAATTGGAATATAAGCATATGTATTATACCATGTTTTGTATGCTATGAATTGTATGATATGTATGAAAAAATTTATATAATTATATGTACCACTAAGCTTTTGATAGCTTAGTGTGTAGGTTTTTCTTGCATGCAGGTCCTGAGCCAAAGATGGAGCTAACATTGAGAAGCCCAAACCAGTCAGAGTATCTCAAATTCAAAATCAGCTTCTATATTTCATGCATTTTATTCACATGCTCATACATTAGGTTGCTTCAGACATTATGTTAAGAATATGAATTTAATCTTTATTCTTTATTATGGCTTATTGGAATATGAATGGTAGTAATAATTTGGGTATGTTTAGCCCTGGATTGAGATTTTACAGTTACAGTTGATAAGCATAGATGCATAATTTAGTTAAACAGTTACATGTTATTAATGATATGAAATAGTTATTAAGATATGTTTAATTGGTAAAGGAATAATAAATGAACAATAGTTTAATAAATTAAGAGGATATTACCATGTTAGAGAGGTGATCTAAGGACAATCACCTTTAGCACTTGATGTACACATTTATTATTCAATAAAAGACATTTTCATTTAATTGGTATTGAACTCTATGAATTGATATTGACATTAAATTAATTAATGAAGTCCATGATGTAAGCATAGCACAAAGGAATTTATAATGTGATTCTAATAATGGGATTCCTATCATGTATAATTATGCTCACATCTAAATTATCCTGTCATAAAATTAACAAGACTGGACATTTGCACATGTTACACTCATTGACTAGGTCAAGTGGTGGATCTCATAAGTCATATATATCAGAAGTATAGAGTTAAGATGTGAATGCTTGCTAGAGTAGTCAAACATTGGATGACCTACTATGAGATAATCATATGGATTATCTATTTGAATGTCAGTGATAATCTCATCATGGTGATTGTGTATGTGTCCTAAGACTTAAGGTTATGTGCTTTGACATTGCTCCTTGTTGCCTTGAATAGGTTGCTCTTAGGGAGGTGATTAGGTACAACTTAAGGTATTCAAAGGTTGTTGGGTAGCCAACAAAGGATTCACTACTCCTGATAAAAAGAGTGTATACCTATAGCCTCTTGTGGAGATTATTGCTCGGGAATCTTTGGCCAAAGTGGAAATGTCTTGAGGAAAGTTTTCAAGAATATATCTAATAGAATAATGATTCTCACGAACAAGAACTAATATCATTTGGACTAGGTGTAACTTAGTCAGTCTAGTAGGAGTTGACATATAATTCATACTATGAACTAAATAGGGTATAGTTGTAGTGAAATGATAAATTGCACAATATTCAATAATGAAATATTCGTAGTCAAACTACTGATTTTCTATTATTTGGGGATCATAAAGCTTTGTTAGAGGCCGACTATGACTTGCTTAAATTATAGAGTAATTTGAGTGGCCAATATATCCGAAAACATAAAGGTTCATACACATACAAGCGTGTGATGAAGAATTAAAATGGGCCTTGAATATGATCCAAATTGAAGAGAGAGAAATTTTGGTCCAAATAGTGTTGTGAGTGCAGAAAAGTTTCACGGGCATGAAAATCATTGCAGGAGCAAAAATCGTTGTAGGCATGGGGCTACTAAAAGACTGGCCTGTTCGCTAGTAGGCATGTCGCTCCGCACAAGACAAGAGGTTCAATTCCGTTGGCCATTGTGTGCATGATGGCCAATATGAGCATTTCGCAACGCTGGGCCGCCAGCCCTTTACTCATTTTTCCCCCTTGTAGTTTCCTATATGGAATAGGATTCCACATGCTCTGGGGTAAAAATTTTACCTATAAAAGGCATACTTAAGGCCAAAATTCATAAGAGTCCTATGAGAAAATTAATTAGAATTAATTTCTCACTTAAATTCTCCTATTTTGAGCTAGCACTAAGTGTAAGGAAATTATCTGTGCACCCGAGTTTGTTTTCTTCATCCTCTTGGCATGGATACTATTAGAGACAAGACAAATAGATTGTTGTGGTTTGCTATAACTTGACAAGTTGAAGAAATCAAGTTGCCAAAGATTAAACAATGGTAACATATTAAACTATGTATGAATTTGCATGGTTAATTATGATCTTCATGAGGCGTTCCATGGGTGGATTTAAATAAAAATTTTAAATTTCTGCTATGCATGTTTGTGATATGTCAAAGAAATTCAATAATGATATCAGAGCTCCCTTATGAAAGTCATAATTAAATTTAATTTGTATTTCGGTATACATGGTTGAAAAAAACAATTTAGACTCCCTCTTTTGCAATTTTGGGTTGGACTATAAGATGGCCTTGAAAATTTAATTTTCTTTATCAAACACATAAATGTGATGATATTGAAAGTCCATGATGAATTTTGAATGATTTAAATGTAAAATTCGAAATTATGCCAAGTTATTGAAAAACTATGCTTTTATGGACCTAGTGTAGTTGAATCGGTTGTACAAAGGGGCTGATCTTATTGGTTTATTAATTTGATTATTAAAACATGTTTAGAACGTATTTAAAATGTGTTTTAATTTCTAGATGGGTCCTTAATTGAAGCAAAAATCGTTTTTGGTCAATTGACATACAAAACCCTAATTAGGGTTTGGCGGCTACCATGAATGATGGGACTGTTTTGTGTTTGCTTGCTTTTTCATGATATAATCTCATATCCAGCACCTTTGATTCATGTTTGTTAGTTTATTAGGTGTTATTTTGATATCCAATGCATGCAAAATTAATTTGGTTCTATTTTGAGTCACCAAAAGTGTTCTAGGTCATAGATGACTCAAAGTTGATAACTTTATGCAATTGATTTTGGTAATCTAATTAGTAATGATTTGGAATGTCCATTACATTGATTTGATTATCTTAAACAATCTAAAAGTGACTAATTTGATGATATTAAGTTCTGGAAGTTTTGGAAAATTTGAAATCGATTTTCAATTGAGTTAGTATATGCCATACTAAATCTAGTATGACTAGGAAAGTTGCATGTATTTGGAATTAGGATTATGGAATCCTTTTGGCTTCTAAATAGTGATTAATTAAGATGATTTAATTTTTAATTAGCTACTAGACATGTTTAAAATCAACTTGTTAAATTGCTTAATGAATTAATTTTAATTTGGAAGTTGCATACATGAAATTTGAAACAATCTAAATGACTAAGGAGGCAATTTTAGGTTTAAAATTGATGTGATTAAGTTTATGCCTAATTGGTATGATTTCCTTTTAATAAGTGTTTCTAAATGATTGTATGATTATTTGATGTGATTAAATAATGAATATATGATGAATTTGACAACAAGGCCAAATAGTCCATCCTTAGGTTTCAAGGATTGAAATTGTGCACACTTAAGGGAATCCACAATGTTTTTTTCAATGTTACAATTTGGATTAGAAGAATGTATGCTAGGGGTGTATGCTATGGCATGATGGCTTAATTATGGACTAGACCAATATGATTATTCATGCATAAGATTAATTTTTGTAATTGGTATATAGGGTCTGCAGTCTTTGCCTTTTCTATACTTCTCTTATATTTCTTTTCTCATCTCACTCCCCTCAAATGTAACTTAAGGTTTTCTATTATGAATTATGTAAATAGATTGCATAAGATTATATTAGAATTGAAGTGCAAGAAGCAAGAAGCCAATGGAGGTAGTGGCCAATACAAGAAGACATAGAATAAAAAATAGTTTTATACTATGTTGTAATCCCATGCATCTACCATTTGACCTAAGTTGGCTTATTGGGTTGCTCTAAGGTCATTCTTAGCAAGATTGGATACAGACCTAATAGAAGAGCTTCCAACAAGTTCTCTCAAGTTCATAGTAAGGGTTATGGGTTCATAGTAAAATAGTGGGAGCCATAATGTCTTTTATTAAAGATCTAATATCATGTATTCATGTATATATCTCTAACATGATCTTATTTACATCTAGGTTGCCAGAATCATGTCTTCAATTGTGAATCTTTGCTATATTCTCGAGTCAAACAAGTTGACTGGGCCTAAGTTCCTTGACAGGTTTAGAAACTTGAGAATCGTTCTCAAGGCCGAATGCATAAACTATGTCTTGGATGAGGTGCTTCCTTCCCATCATGTTGATGATGCTTCTCTTGATGAAAAATTAACATATAAGAAGCACTTAGACGATAGTGATTTAGCTGGTTGTATCATGCTTTTGCTACTATATCGCCTAAGCTTCAAAAGCAACATAAGGCTATGGACACTTATACCATAGTCTACCACCTTAAAGAGCTATTTGATGAGCAAGCTTGGACAAAGCAATATGAAATATCTAAATTGTTCTTCCTCTCTAATATGGTTGAGGAGTTATCTCTAGTGCAACATGCATTAAAGATGAATGGCTATATTGAGCGATTGGCCACCTTAGGCTTTTTTATGGATCATGAGTTGAGTATAAACTTAATTCTCCAAAGTTTCTTGATATTTATGCACATTTTGTGCTAAACTATCATATGAACAAGATATCTACAACAATCCCCCAAAATGGTCAATATGCTCAAGACAGCTAAGCCTACGATCGATAAAACCTAAAAGGTTGTGATGCTAGTAGACTCTTCTAGTACTTCTAAAGAAGAAGAAGAATTATAAAGGCTAAGGATCGTGTTAGAAGAAAGCCAAAGAGACCGCTCTAAAGGGAATTTGCTTCTATTATGGTAAGGATGGTCATTGGAAGAGGAACTACAAGGCTTACTTGGAGTCCTTGAAGAAGAAAGCATCTAATGCACCTTCTACTTTAGGCATTTATGTTATTGACATTAATAATATTTTTAATAATAACATTTGGGCATTAGTGAACAGTTGTGGGTCACACATATGTATTGATATGCATGGCCTAAGGAACAGTAGAGAGCTCAAAAAGGGAGAGTCAGACCTACACATGGAAAATGGAGCAAGAGTTACAGCTTTAGACATAGGAACTTATGTATTGACACTCCCTAGTAGGCTTATTTTAGAATTAGACAATTGTTTTTATGTTCTAGTTTTAACTAAGAATATTATTTTTGTTTCTTGTTTAAATAAGAGTGGATTTCATTTAACTATTAATAGCAATGGTTGTACTATTATGATAAATGATATTCTTCATGGAACTTGTACTTTATGTAATGAGATTTACATAATTGAAACATCTAATTCTATATTTAATGTTCATAATAATAACAAACAAAAACAAGATAATCTCAAACCATTATATTTATGGCATTGTTGCCTAGACCATATAAGTGAGAGGCGCATGACTAAGTTACATAAGAATGGTGACTTAGGGTTATTTGATTAGGAATCATATGACACATGTGAATCTTACTTATTAGACAAGATGACAAAGACATCTTTTACTGGAAAGGGTGAGCGTGCTAGTGGATATTTGGAGCTTATACGTTCAAATGTATATGGCCCAATGTCTACACATGCCTAAGGTTGTTTTGCCTACTTTATTACCTTTATTGATGATCATTCACGACATGAGTATGTGTATCTTATGAGGTACAAATTTGAAACTTTAGAAAAATTCAAGGAATTCAGAAATGAAATAGAGAAATAACTTGGTAAAACTATAAAAACACTTATATCCAATCGAGGTGGAGAATACTTAAGCTAAGATTTTCTAAGTTATCTTAGGGATAATGGAATATTGTCCCAATGAGCTCCACCTTACACGCCACAATACAATGGTATGTCAGAAGGAGAAACCAAACCTTGTTAGACATGGTAAGGTTTATGATGAGTTTTGCCAACTTGCCCAAGTCATTTTGGGGTTATGCACTAGATACTGTAGTTTATATTTTAAATGGAGTCCCTTTAAGATCAATTGGCACTACTCCATATACGATATGAAATAAGAAGAAACATACACTTTCATACATGAAAGTTTTGGATATTCCTACTTATGTGAATCAGACAATGTCAAACAAGCTAAATGCTAAGTTTGACCAATGTTTGTTTGTGGGATATTAAAAGGAATCATATGGATATCAATTTTACTACCCTTTGGAACAAAAGGTATTTATTTCAAGTCATGCTACCTTTTTAGAGAAAGAGTTTCTTCTAAGAGGAGATATTAGGAGCAAGATTGACTTGAAGAAGTTCAAGATGTTCAAACAGACGTTGATCAACTAGCTAGACTCGAATCTATCATTAAAGAAGATGAAGTGATAGTAATACCTCCTGAAACACAAGAACTTCATAGGTCTAGTAGGATTTGTTTCGCCCCTGTGAGATATGGATTTCTTATTAGTAATGAGAATGACATATTACTCATAGAGGATGATGAACCTGCAACCTATGAAAAAGTTCTAAAAAAGTTCATACTCTGACCAATGACTAAAAGTCATGAAGTCATACATGAATTCCATGTATGAAAACCAAGTATGAACTTTAGTTGACTCACCTGAAAGGATCAAACTTATTGGCTGCAAATGGTCTTGAAGACTGACATTGTATATATTATTTAATGAATATTATATTATTTTCTTTAATTTTTGTAATAATAAACTAATGAACCTTTACTTTATTCACAATGAGTCTTTCTTAATAAACTAATGAATATTTCTCAATAATGTAATACCACTATAATGCATTATTTCTCATGTACTTGCCTCTATAATTCTTTTATGCTCTTAAATGATGGAAGAAGGTTTGATCCCTACCTCCAAAACACTGAAACATGATACATCTCACTAAACTTGTTAATAGGGTAGTTCCTTAGGCAACATGATGGTCATATCCTTGTCTATAGTGTAATATATATTGGCAACTGACTTTAGTGCAAGTGGGAGATTGTTAAAGATGTGTTCTAAAGGCAATCGCCTTAGGCACTAAATGTACACATTAATATTGGCATTATTTTATTATGTTGGTATTCATATGCATATGAATTTATGTGGATCTTAAACTGATTAATGAAAGTCCTTGATACATAACATAGCATGAAGGAAATCATGATAAGATCATGATAATAAAATTTCTATCATATATAATTATGTAAGTATCTAAATTATTTCTAATTATAGGATTAATAAGACGGAAAATTATTAATCTAGATAGACTAACATATGTTATACTCTTTGATTATAAGGTAATGTAGCTACCTACAAAGCTAGGCTTGTAGTAAAGGAATATCGTCAAAGGCAAGAAATTGACTATGATGAAACCTTTTCTCCAGTTGCTATGCTTGAATCCATTATAATACTTTTAGCCATTGCATACATAAAATGGGCCCTTTTCTGATAAAGTGCAAGATTTGCCAAGGTTATGGCAGGTCAATAAAATATCCGAAGTAGAATATATTTGATATTTTAGTACATGCCTCTATCAATTAGGAACCTTTGAGAATGGTACTAGTGATATAAATTAACTCGTTTTGAAGTATATCATACTTCTGTAACAGCTTTGATGCCGCTTTCAAAGTCTGCATAATTCCTTACGTTTGTGGAATTGTATATGCAGGGTTATAGAAATAGAGTTATGTTACTTTTCCCATTATTTGGCCCCCTCAATGTTTCCATTAAGCATGTCTGCATGTTTGTGCATTCTCTTACTAGATGACACCGATTTACATTTTTCCTCAAATTCTGCTCGGCATTATGATCCATCCAAAATAATATCTACGACATGCCTGTCTATGACTACAACAAGTGATCCATTGCTAATGGGTGTCCCAATTTTTTGGGGTCTCCGTCATCCTTTCCAGACTATCATTTCTAGAGGAGGGAGGAATCCCGTTCCTTGGAGTGAAATTAAGTGCACTCTGTGGTTCCCTAATTTAGATTATCATTGCGAAAACTTGGAGAGAGAAAATTCTTATGAAGAATTTCTTCGAGTAAATTATAGCTTATTCTTTGTATGAGCTACGAGTTATAATCACCATGAACAATATCAGGTTTTCACAGTTACAGGTAATTGTTTCTTTTAATTTTTTTTTTTTATATATTTTTAAGGAAAATATTGTTCACTTTCTGATTAAGTTACAAGTATCAAGTTTTGGGTTGCAGGTATTGGTGTAGTTAGACACCAAGCAATGATGGAGTTCAAGTTCATATTGTTGCAGGTGAATTACATCAGTATTCCAACTGTCTAACTTCTAACAACTTAATATCTCAAATATTATTTGTAATAAAAAAATTCTTTTAACTTTAATTTTGTAATATAAAAGCAAATATTGTTTAAATTTGTTAAATTATTTAACAAAATGCTAATTTGGACTTTTTACATCTATAAAAAATTTTCATGTATAAATGTCATGTATACAAAATGAATCCCATAAAAATTTTTTACCATTTAACGGAATATTTGATTATATTTGATTTGAAAGAAAGTGAAAGAAAATACAGAAAAGTGATAAAACAAGTGAAAATTTTTTATAGAACCTATTTTGTATACATAGCATTTAATTACATGTAAAATTTTTTTTTTCTGTTGTAGAAAATTTACTTTAATATTTCATTAAATGATTTAATAAACTTTGATAATAAATACTTTAATGTTACAAAATCAAAATTTTAAAAAAAAATTTATTATAAATAATAATATAAATACAGAATTATTACGGGATATAATTGTTCCTATTGTTACAGTCTTACAGAAGCTCGGTTGCTCTTTGGAGTTGAATTGATTATGTACGATGCAATCATGAAGTGCACCGTTTCATTAAATGTAAAACGCACCGTTTAATGATCTTTAGAGGAGTAGAGTTTGTGTGGGTGCTACGCACCGTTTCACTAGAGCCGGTTTATTTAATTAGACGGCAGCGTTTGTTTCATAAGGCAGGTTTTAATAGAAAGAAAATTAGGATGAAAAATAATAAAAGTAAAGAGGAAAACAAATAGGAAAAATTTTAATTGATTTGTAGAATTGGAAATTTATAGTATGAAGTAAATATTTTT
>CATIWF010201299.1:0-11992 GCA_949630135.1 Balakata baccata
CACATATGTATAGGAACATGACATTCGTAATTTGGGTTGTCTATCCGCATATGTATAAATTAGTAAATATGTAATAGTGTGTATATGTGATGCTTAGCTGTCAAATGTTGCAAAGTGATAATGTTATATGATTCAAAAAAAAAAAAAAATCCCTCATTATAAACAGGAGTATGTTCCATTATATACAATATACGACAACATGATATAAGTATAAGTGATATCCATAGGTATAAGGTGTTACACGTTCCATTAGTTTTGGTTAAATTTTTAATTTCCGTTGTGCCTGATGTATGTGATATGTCTACTATGTAACCTAATAGTAGTATCAGAGCCACCCTATGTTTGTTATGCTTAATTTTAATTTGAAGAACAATGAGATTGCATGCAAAACAATAATTAGGGTTCTCAATTTTAATGAGATTGAAGTTGGCAATTTCTATTCATATTGTGTTTTATGTTCATATGATGAATTGTGTACAATGATGATTTAATGAATTAAAATGAATATTATTCAAGTAATTCTATTTATGGGATTATGTTTTAATTACTAAAATAAGTTTTAAATTGTTATATTTGGTTAATTATTTTAATTCCATGGTTTGCTTGATTTGGGTGATTATATGATTTTACCTATTATTGAAAATATGTTGAAAACACCTTTTCAATTTTTTAAAAGCAGCCATTGAATCACAGAAGTAGTGAGTAGATAGTGTTTTTTGGTTGCAACACTATCCAGTTCTAGTTTTAAATTTTGTTTTGTAATTTCTTTATCTCCAACACCTTTAATTCATAGAATATGATTTTGAGAATTTAATTTGATGCTTTTAAACATATCAAAGTAATTTTAATTTAATGCTTTCAAATTGCATTTTAATTCTAGAAGTTAAATGATTCGGTTTGAGTGTTTTGTAACTAGCTCGCTAAACTGAATTTTGATAATTTGGATTAACTTGAGTTAGTCTATAAATGCTTGAATAGATGATAGAAGTTTATGTAATTATTCAAAATTTTCGAATTTGATTTGAATTAATTTTGTTCTGGTGTGACTAGATTATGACATATAAATATAATTAAATTGTTTAATTATTTTAGTGTCAAAATTGAAGGTGCTTTAATTTGGAATTAAATCTCTAGAATATTGGATTTTAATTAATAATGAGATTATGAAATTAAATCCAAATTGAAAATTATATTCAAATAAGAAATTAATTAACTAATCAAAGTAGGCAAATTAGGTAATGTTTGATATGATGAATTAATTGCCTCATTAATATAATTTTCATATTAGAAAGTATTTCTAATAATTCATATAATTATTTAATGAGATTAAAAATATGGCCAAATAAGAATCCAAAACTACTTATTTTCTAGATTACACTCTTTTACATTAGAGAATGCATTCAAAGGGTGTATGATGTAGGGGTGTATAAAGATCCTGGATCTTCCCGAATTGGACTAAAAAACAAATAAAAAAGATAATGAACTAAACTGTATCGTTAACTATTTGACTAGAATTGAATTGAATTGAATTGGATAGTTGACTTTTAGTGATATTTGGACTGAAAACTTTACTGAATTGTACTGAACTGTTATAAAGTCGAATTATATTGAAAGAATCGATATCTAAATGTCTAAAATTTAGTATACATAATAAATATATTTTTAAATAAATTATATATAAAATTACTTATAACTTTTACAGTTTTATTATATAAATATAATATAACTTAAATTTACAATTATGTACAATTTAATTCAATAAAATTCAAAAAATAATAAAATTTATTAGTTATTTAATAAGATTAATATGATATTTATAATAGCAATGACTTTAAATAATTGAAAATTTTATATGCTAAAAATTTTATGATGGTAGTGTAAATACTTGAATTCATAATTTCTATAAGATTTTGAACTAATTTTACCATCAAATTAACAAACTTTCTTTACTATTAATATAGAAATATAAAAATATTTATAATATATTGCTAAATTTCATTTTTTACAATAATTTTTATCAATAATTGTATTATATTAAATTTATATAATAATTTAAATTATATTAATAAATAAAATATATATTTAATGGATATACTTAATAAACTTATATATTTATATACTTTATAATTAATATATATATATATATTAAATAATCATAAAATTACATATAATTATATACTTATAAGTTTATATAAATAATAATTTAAATTCAAATATTTCTATATTATTAGTTTACAATATATATTTATATTATTTTTTCCAATATAATTAAATTACATTAAACTTTCTACTAATTTAAATTTTATTAATAACTAATATACATGGATTGTAACACATTTATTATATAAATTTTAGCAACTATTAATATTTTTTTCTTAATTATATTATTCTCAGATATATTATATTATTTTCTCATCAAAACAATTATATTATATTAAACTTATATACTAATATAAATTTTATTAATAAACAATTTATAGATTCGTGATACATTTATTATATAAATTTTATCAACCATTGATATCATTTTCTTTAATTATATTAATTCTCTAGTATGTTATATTTTTTCTTATTAAGATAATTATTTTACATTAAACTTATATATTGATCTAAATCTTATTAATAAATATTTTATATGGATCCATGACATATTTATCATAAAAATTTTAGTAAC
This sequence comes from Balakata baccata, assembly GCA_949630135.1. Taxonomy (NCBI): domain Eukaryota; kingdom Viridiplantae; phylum Streptophyta; class Magnoliopsida; order Malpighiales; family Euphorbiaceae; genus Balakata; species Balakata baccata. Next base: position 2,675 of record CATIWF010201299.1, read on the forward strand.
CACTGATATTATTTTCTTTTATCATATAAATCCTCAAGTATATCGTTTTCTTTATTATCTTAATTATATTAGTTATATTTTTTGTAATAATTCAAACTTAATTATATCATTTTTAATCCTCTAGTATAGTAATATACATTTTTTTTATTATAATATAGTATAGTATAATTCTTATAAAAATTTAAAACTTATAAACATAAAATTTTAAAAAATACTTTATATTAATCAATAAACTGGTAGAAAAGCTTTAGGCCCAATTTGGATTGAGAGATTTTAAAATTCATAGAATTCATGGATTGTGAAATTCATGAATTCTAAAAATTTAATTGTTTAGTTTGACTATAGAATTCATGAATTGATGATATAATTATACTTACACTTATGTTTAGTTCAATGACCACAATCCATAGATTTAACGATTAATTTTCAATTTTATCCTTTATTAAATATTAATTATTTATTATTAATTAAACATATACAATCAATTCTACTATATATTTAAAAATTAAAAAAAAAGTTATTTTAAGAGTTGAAAAATAAAAAAATAAAATTATTATACATTATAATATTTAATTATATTGCTAAAAAATATAATAATAATAATAATAATAATAATAATAATAATAATAATAATAATAATAAAGCAATTAGTTGAAATTAAAAGAAAAATTATTTTCTTATGATTAAGGATACTTTTGGAATATTATTAATTTATTAGGAACAAAATTATTTTCTTATGATTAAGGATACTTTTGGAATATTATTAATTTATTAGGAACAATTTTGGAATAAAAAAAATTTAACAATAATCTCTCATTGATAAAAATCCATGGATTTTGAATTTTCTCACGTAATATGTGGAAAATCAAATTCTTAAAAAATGAAGAATTTTGATGGATGAGAAATTTTTTAAAATTCATAGATTTTGACATTTTTTAAGTAATCAAACAATAAATTTGATATAAATCCATGGATTATTCACAATTCATCATTTAAAATCCCTCAATCCAAATATAGTCTTAGTTAGAATGATCATCAATGATAAATTGCTATTAATGTTTGTTGAACATGAATGTTTTAAAGAATTTATTACGTATCAATATTGTATGTAATTATAAAATTTTGTATCAAGTTTTGCTTTTATGGTCAGATTTTTATGTTTATATCTATTATATTATTCAAGTACTGAATTATTTGTATTATATTGTATTGTTTACCGCTAAAATAACTAAAGAGCTATACCGAACTGTCCCAAATTTTTAGAATAATACAATACGAATATTTATTTTTTGTAATACAATACAATATTTATATTTTAAAATTTCCGATATTTCAATACGGTTTTGGAGATTTTGCATTCCCTTGCACCGAACCACATAAATCCCTATTATGATGGCATATCAATGATTAAAGATTCAACCAATTAGATTGTTCATGCATGAATTTTTAATTTTTGTAAAGGTCTGCGTGTTCCTACCTCATTTTTTTTTTGTATTTCTCTTCTCATCTAAATACTCTCAAATTTAAATTGAGATTTTCTACATTTGAAATTATGTAATTAGATTACATAGGTTTATGATAAATAGAAATGCTGTTACAGAAGTACTCTAAAGGCAAATCACCTTTAGCACTTATTGTACAAATTTATTTAATTAGTAAAAGACATTTTTATTAATCTGATGTTTATTTGATATATGAGTATAAATTTATTTAATTAGTAAAAGACATTTTTATTTGATATATGAATTGATAGTGATCTTAAATTAAATAATGAAGCCCGTGATACTTAACATAGCATGAAGAAAATCATAATGAGATCATGATAATGAGATTCCTGTCATGTGTAATTATATTAGCATCTAAATTAACTCTAGTCATAGATTAAAGAGACAGATCATTATTAATCCAATAGACTAACACATATTGAACTCTTGATTGGATCAAGTAGTAGATCTCATAATATGTGAGCATGAGATGTTTAGAGTTAACGTGTGGATACTTATTAAGACTAGTCAAATACATTGGATGACCTGCTATGAGACAGTTATATGGATTATCTATTCAAATGTCAATGATAGTCTCATCATAGCAATGATCTAAGCATCCTTAGACTTGAGATACTCAAGGATATCTTGGGTACTGATTATATGCTTTGACTCAATTCCTTATTACCTCACAGAGGTCGCTCATAGAGTGGTGATTGGGTACAACTTGAGGTATTCGAAGGTAATTGAGTAGCCAACAATGAATTCACCACTCCTGATAGAGGGAATGTATACCCATGGCCTCTTGTCGGGATCATTACTCAGAAATCTCTGGCCAGAGTAGAAATGTCATGAAGATGGTCTTCAGTAATATGTCTAATAGAGTAATGAGTCTCAATGACAAGATCCAACATCACTTGGGCTAGGTGTGATGTAGTCAGTCTAGTGGGAGTTGAAATATTGTCCATGCTCTAAACCGAGTGGGGTATAAAATAGTGAAAGGACGAATTGCATAAATTATTGTCCATGGAAAGGTTCGTAGTCAAACCACTAACTTTCCAATCGATTAGGGGTCATGAAGTGTTGCTAGATACCGTTAATAACTTGCTCAAATTAATTATTAATTTGGGTAGCCAACATAACAAGGAACCTAATGGGTTACATGCATTGGAAGTGTGAAGAATGAGTAAAATGGTTTTGGATGATATCCAAAATTATGAAAGAATTATTTAGGGTCGGATTATGATGGGATCACGAGAAAAATCCAGAAAAATCATTTGGGAGGGTCAAGGGCCCGTGCAAGCCCTTACTAGGCTGCCCAGCGCGTAAACCCAGCACATGTTGGCAACAGCCAGCATTGGCCAATTTGGCCCTCCAACCATTTTTTGGTAATTTTGTCAATCCTAGGTTGTTTGGAAACATCTATAAATAGTATTTTACATCAAAAAACACTAGTAGCCACTATAGAAAATTAATTATTTTATTAATATTTTCTCTCAATAATACCTTTCTTTGCTAGCACTTAGAAAGTGTTCTAGCCATCACCTCTAAAGGTTTCATTCTTCCTTTTCATATGGATCAACATTAGAGACGATCCTAGATTGGATTGTTATGGTTTGCGACAACCCAACAAGAAGAAAATTGAAGAATTGATTTAAGAAATTAAAGGTATAATTTCTAACTATGTATTTTATCAATTAGTTTTAATGGCACAAGTAGAATCTTATGATTCGGGTTTTGAAAAATTTTAATTCCACTGCATTTTTGGTATGTGATACATCTTCAAAACCTAATAAGTGCAAAGGAGCAAGAAGTAAGGAGATGACGTCATTTACAAGAAGGCAAGGAATAGGAATTTCATTTCTTTTGTACATTGTAATTCACTCATCTACCTAGGTGAGACCTAGTCAATCCTTCCATGGCTTAAGAGATTTATGTTAGAATGTTTATAATCATGTCATGTAGTTAATGTAACTTTTAATATATATCTTGGATGAATGGATATATCTTAAATGCCATGAACATGATGAGATTAAAAAAACAAACCACTCATTAAATAAGCAATTAATTCTTATGCCTTATGGCAAGAATTAGAGTTCTTCTAAAATTAGAATGTTGAGTTGCCTCAAGTTCACTCTATAAGAATATATTCAAACCACTGAAATAAGATTTTACTATTAATGGGTTAGACTTAACCAGTGTCATTGATTTGTTGGATTTGCGCCAAGGTTAATAAGGCAAAGTTGTATAATGTATATGAGGCACACTCGCATCAAGAGTTGATAACTCAATATATGTGCATACATCAATTAGTTGATAGCATAGGATTCGATAATTGCATAAGAATGCAATTGATATGGATCAGATACCTACCATTCAAACTAAAGTGGCTTGTTGAGTTACCTTAAGGTCATTCTTAGAAAGACTGGATATCGACCCACTAGGAGAACCTTCACATAGATTCTCTCGGATACATAGTGAGGGCTATGGATTTGTAATAAAATAGTGGGAGCCATAATACATTATATTAAAGACCTAATATCATGCATTCATGTACATTCTCTAACATGCTTTCTTTACATCTAGATTATTAGAATCATGTCAAGTAATGTGAATTTGCGCTCCATTCTTAAGTCAGATAAGTTGACAAGGCCGAATTTCTTAAATTAGCTACGAAATTTGAGAATCATTCTCAAAGACGAGAAAATAGCTTGTCTTAAATACGAAGCTCCCTTCTCCTCCTGCTACTAGAGCATCTGCTGATGTGTAGGCTGCTTACAAGAAGCATTTGGATGATAGTGAGTTAGCAAGCTATATCATGCTTGCCTCTATGTCATTAGAGCTCTAGAAGCAACTCTAGGCTATGAATGCAAATACTATAGTCTACCATCTTAGAGAGCTCTTCGTTGAGCAAGCGAGATCCAAAAGGTTTGAGTTCTCAAAGTTACTCTTCCGCTCAAAGATGGTTGAGGGGACATCTCCAATATAACATGCACTAAATATGAATGGCTACTTCGAAAGATTAGGCCAGCTAGGTTTTGTGATGGACCATGAATTAAGTATAGACTTAATTCTTTATAGTTTGCTTGAAAGTTATGCACAATTTGTGCTAAACTATTAGAGGAACAAGGGTTCATCTACTATTCCTAAGCTAATCAATATTCTAAAAATAGTTGAGCCTTCTATTAAGAAGGAAAGCAAGGTTGTGATGTTGGTGGACTCTTCGTGTTCTAAGAAAAAGAATAAGAAGAAGAAGAAGTCCATAAAGCCAAAGGGAGGCGTGGTCAAGAAGAAGGTCAAAGAGACTGCCTCAAAAGGGACTTGCTTTCCTTGCGGCAAGAATGACCACTAGAAGAGGAATTGCAAGGCTTATTTAGGGTTCTTGAAAAAGAAGGGATCCGACATCCCATCTACTTCAGGCATTTTCGTAGTTGAGGTTAATACTGTTTCTTGTAATAACATATAGATATTGGATACCGGTTGTGCTCATGCTTATATACTGATATGCAGGGTCTAAGGAACAATAGATAACTCAAGAAAAGAGAGTCAGACCTATATGCAGACAATAGAGCAATGGTTGTTGCATTAATTGTAAGAACTTATATTTTGATGCTTCCAAGTGGGCTTGTAATAGAACTTGATAATTGTTTTTATGTTCCAGCATTGACTAAGAACATTATTTTTGTTTCTAATTTGAATAGAAATGGATTTCATTCAACTTTTAATTGCAATGGTTGTTCCATTTTGTTAAATGATATTTTTTTTATGGTATTAGAACATTATGCAGTAGAATTTACATATTGGATATGTCTGGTTCTATCTTCAATATTGAAAACAATAAAAGACAAAAATTGGATAACCCTAAACCTACTTATTTATGGAAATGTCTCCTTGGCCATATAAATAAGAGGTATATGGCTTAGCTACACAAATATGGTAGCTTGAGGTCATTTGATTATAAATCATTTGACACATATGAATCTTGCTTATTAGGTAAGATGACAAAGTCACTCTTTAAGGGAAAGGATGAACTTGCCAATGGACTAGTAGACCCAATACATACCGATGCACGTGGTCTAATTTTTGTGCATGCCAAAGGAGATTTTGCTTACTTCATTACCTTTATCAATGATTATTCACAATTTGAGTATATGTATCTTATGAGATATAAATTTGATGCTTTTGAAAAGTTCAAAGAATTAAAAAATGAAGTAGAGAAACATCTTGACAAAAGTGTTAAGACATTGAGATCTAATCGAGGTAGAGAATACTTAAGCCAAGAGTTTCAAGGTTATCTAAGGGATAATGGGATATTATCCCAATGGACACCACTTTACATGGCACAACATAATGGTATGGCTGAAAAGAGAAACCGAACCCTATTGGACATGATTAGATTAATGATGAGCTTTGCAGAACTCCCTAAGTCCTATTGGGGTTATGCACTAGAGACTGTTGTTTATATATTAAACTGTGTCCCTTCGAATTTGGTTGATGTTACTCCATATGAGATATGGAATAACAAGAAGCCTATATTTTCATATGTCAGAGTTTAGGGTTGTCCTGCTTATGTAAAGCGGATAATGTCAGACAAGCTTGAAGCTAATTATAACCGGTGTTTGTTTGTGGATTATCCAAAGGCTTCCTATGGGTATTTGTTCTGCCACCCCTTGGAACAAAAGGTTTTTGTTTCAAGACGCGCTACCTTCTTAGAGAAAAAGTTTCTTCTAAAAAGAGATAATGGGAGCAGAATTGAACTTGAAAAAGTTCGAGATGTTCAAGCAAACGTAGATCAACTACTTGAACCCAAAGCTAATACTCATATAGATGTAGTAACAGCTACACCTTTTGATGCACAAGATCTTCATAGATCAAATAGAATGTGTATTGTTTTAGAGAGATCTGGATTTCTCATAAGTGAAAAAAAGACATTGCCCTTAAAGAATGATGAGTTTAAGACCTATGAATAAGTTTTTAATAGTTCAAACTCTGACAAATGCCTTATAGCTATAAAGTCAGAAATGGATTTCATGTTTGAAATTTAGGTATGGACCTTAGTTGACCCAACTGAAAGGATAAAACCCATTGAGTGCAAGTGGGTTTTCAAAAAGAAAATCGATATGAAGGGTAATGTGGTAACCTATAAATTTAGGATAATAGCTAAAGGATATCATCAAAAATAAGGAATTGACTATGAAAAAACCTTCAGTCCTATAGCAATGCTTAAATCCATTAGGATAATCCTAGCCATTGCAGTTTATTATAATTATGAGATATGACAAATGAATATAAAAACAGTTTTCTTTAATGGAAACCTCACCGAGGATGTATGCATGACACAACTAGAGATCCAAAGATTGCAAAAAGGTATGTAAGCTTCAGAGATCTGTTTATGGATTAAAGTAGGCATCCAAGAGTTGGAATATCCGTTTTGATGAGATAATCAAAGAGTTTGATTTCTCATAAAATCCAGATGAACATTGTGTATATAAGAAAGTTAGTACGAATGCAGTCGTGTTCCTTGTTTTGTATATATATATATATATATATATATATATATATATATATATGACATACTACTCCTGGAAAACAACCTATTAGTCCTTCAGTCTGTAAAGATTTAGCTGTCAAAGAACTTCTCCACGAAAAACCTTGGAGAAACAACCTATATTTTGGTGATTAGAGTCTATAGAGATAGATCCAAGAGATTGTTTAGTCTTTCACAGTCTACTATAAAAACAATATGCTAAAGAAGTTTAGGATGAAGCAGTCCAAGAAAGGATTTATTCCCTTGATCCATGGAATTACCCTTTCAAAGTCTATATGCTTAGAGACTCATATGAGTTTGATCTTATATGCTTCGGTTATAGGATCAATCAATTATGCTATGATATGTAAGAGACCCGATGTATCATATGCTCTGAATGTCACGAGCAGGCACCAATCGAACCTTAGTGAGGGTCATTAGGTAGATGTCAAGAATATCCTTAAGTACTTGAGAAGGACTAAGGATGATTTCTTGGTATATGAAGATGAAGACCTTGAGGTAAGCGGGTATACAAATTTCAGCTTCCAAACTGATAAGGATGAATCTAAATCCTAATTAGGCTGTGTTCACATTAAACAACAGAGCAATTAGAGGAAAAGTTACGAACAAAATACAACTACTTATTTGATGATTGATCTAGAGTACATTGCAGCTTCCGAAGGAGCTAAGATGCAAATATCCTTTGACTTGAGTTACTCAAAGTTATCTTGGATACTGATCTTGAGAGGTCGCTTATAGGGTGGTGATTGGGTATAACTTAAGGGGTTCAAAGGAAGTTAGGTAGCCAATAAAGGATTCATCGAAGGGTGATGGTTTGAACGTACACAATGTGCTAGCAAAGTGTATGCTCATTGAGAGAAAAATTAAGAATTAACACTTAATTATTTTATGGCTTCATTAAATTTTCTGCCAAAAATTTAATATAAATATGTCTCCAAAAATTCCTATAGGATTTTAGAGTCTCATTCTAACCCAAACTTGATTTAAAAACCAAGTGGTAGCAAAATAAGTGTAAAATAGGGGATTTAGGCAAATTAGGCCAATTGGCCTAATTTGTTGGTAGGGTTGTTGCTGCTAACAACTCGTGCGGGCCTATTGGGCAGGCCCCGCTAGCCTAGCTAGCAGGCCTGTACAGGTCTGTGACCCATCCCGAGCGATTTTTTTGGAGTTTTTCCGCGATCCCATCACGGTCAGATCTAAAATAATTATATCATATTTTTGGATCCCATCCAAGACCATTTTACTTATTCTTCACACCTCCAATGAGTGTGACCCATTAGGTTTTTGGTTATGTTGGGCACCCGAATTAACAATTAATTCGAGCAAGTCATGAGTGGTATCTAACAACACATTATGACTCCTAATTGACTGGAAAGTCAGTAGTTTGACTACAAATCATTCCATTGACAATATCTGTACAAATCATCCTTTCACCATTCTATACCCCACTTGGTTTAGATTATGGACCATGTGTGAACTCCCGCTAGACTGACTATATCACACCTAGCCCCAGTGATGTTAAATCTTGTCATTGAGACTCATTACTCATTTGGATATGTCATTAGAGACTGTTTTCATGATATTTTCGCTCTGGCCAGAGACTCCTGATTAATGATCCTAACAAGAGGCCATGGGTATACACTCTCTCTATCATAAGTGGTGAATCCTTTATTGGCTACTAATTACCTTCGAATACCTCAAGCTGTACCCATTTACCACCCTATGAGTGACCTTTATGAGGCAATAGGGAATGAAGTCAAAGTATAGAATCAGTATTCAAAATATCTTTGAGTACCTTAAGTCTAATGATACTTGCACCATTGCTATGATGAGACTATCATTGACATTTGAATAGATCATCCACATGATTATCTTATAGCAGGTCATCCAATGAACTTTACTACTCTTAGCAAGCATCCACATGTTAACTCTAAACATCTCACACTTACAGATTATGAGATCTACTGCTTAATCCAATTAAGAAGTATAACATATGCTAATCTATACGGATTAATAATGTCCCATCTTATTAATCCTATGACTATGGATAATTTAGATACTAACATAATTACACATGATAGGAATCTCATTATCATGATCCCATCATGATTTCCTTCATGCTATGTTTCATATCATGGACTTTCATTAATCAGTTTAAGATCTATATGGCCTAATGCATGATCAGTTATATTCTGATTAGTGGAAATCCTTTCTATCATTACATCACGCCTACCATTGATCTCTCTTATCAATTGGTAACGTTTGTACATGTTTGGACCTTTGATG
>CATIWF010201319.1:0-13688 GCA_949630135.1 Balakata baccata
CATAACTTGTAAATGAATTCAATCTATGAAATGAACGAGTGAAATATGAATTTTCCCTCTCAAATGCTCTCTTCTCTTCCTTCGGTCTCATCTTACTCTGTTTTCTACTTCTTATCTCTTCTTCAATCTTCATCTTCTCTCCTTTCTGTTCTTTTCCCTTCTATTCACTCGATTCAGCCTATTTCAATCTGCATCAATAACAATTTGGTATAAGAGAGAAACAGAAATAAGAAGGTTTGCAAAAGATTATCGACCTGTTTGAAGACATCATCAAATCGGAAATCTGAGAAAAATAAAATCGCAAGAAACCATGTTTAGAGAATAAAAAAATGTAATGAAATAGTCTGAGAACAATCGCCGGAAAATAAAGAACAATCCCCTTTCAAAGGTAATGAAGGAATCTGAGAAAATATAGAATCTGAGAAAAAATGGATTTGCTAGAAAATCAAATACTTGTTTAGAGAATGTAATTAAGCTTGAAAAGAAATGGAAAGAAAAAAAAAAGAACAGAAAAACTTAGAAGATGGAGGACGATTTTTAGACGAACAGACTGAGGGAGAGACAAGAGAAGATGTGGAAATACAAGGCAATTGGTAACTCAAGTTGCCGGTTAACTTCTTTAAAATTAATTACCTATTTAATGGGTTTCCGGTTAACTAATTTAACGGTCATTATTAAAAATGAATTATCTAAGGGTATAAACATCCAGGTTTATCTATAAACCCAGGGTATTGTAGAATTGCTCATAAAGTATTGGAAACTTTGAGGCCAACAAAGACATGCGCATTTACATATGAAGGAAGATAGGTGTAAGACAAGATGTAAACCTAAACCAAGGATATGGGCTCGCATGTTAAATTGAATTTTCATCAAGGAGTTTATGCATTTAACTCTTGTGGAACATTAAAGAAGGAATGAAGCAGTCCACATTTTCTATGTTGGGTGCAACATAATTAAATAGGTTAGATATTGGGGGTTGAAGATTGGAAAATTTTGGTCCACTGCTCTTGGGGATGTACTCTCTTGTATTTATGTCATAGATTTCATGTTGATTCTTCACTCATCATTGAGGTTGAAGGCATTACATACAGACTATTCAAAAAAAAAAAAAAAATCTTAAAGGAATTCGAGATACAACACTATTTTTTAAAAAACTGAAGTTTATCAGTAAATTAAAATTAATTTTTGTAAGGAAATTGCTTGTCGGTGGCAGACAGGGATTGTTGATGAGCGAGAAGAAATGGGCACCCATGGGTTGTTGGAAGGGATGAGCTCAGCCTTTCCTTAATATGAGCATGGATGGGCCCAAAAAATGGGACGGTTGGATCAGGAAATTGACATAACACATCAACCTGGATCGCACACAAGAGCTGTTGGACCCATTTTCATAGAATCTTTGATTGTCTACATTCTGTAACAAATAGCATGGGACCTACATACGATATTAAATACTGTACCATTCAAATTTTAAATCTAAACCGTTGATTGATCAACTCTTTTACTAATAATTAAATTACGGTAAAATTTTATTGAATATACTAATTAATATTTTTATTTTTGAAAACATATTACGAAGTATTTCAGACTTGGTTGAATGCATTTTATAATTCTTTTATTAATTTTTTACATTACATATTAATAAAATATCAAATTTGATCCTTTTTTGTCTTAAAAAATATCAAAAAACTTTTAGTGGTGTTATTCTTTTTTAATATTGTATTTTTTAAATTAACAAAATATCAAATTTATTTATCAAAAAATAAATAAGGGAATGTTTTGTATTTTTATTAGTTGACTGATGAAATATTTCATTCAAAAGCAATACAGAATCTTTTTAGTTATTAGAACTAAATACGAAGAATTTCATAATATATTTTTAAAAATAAAAACTAAGTAGTATATTCAACAAAATTTTATGAATGTATAAATAATTTACCCATTAAATTATGTATTTGACTCAAACTATACTTTCTATTATAATGAAAGATGATTTTCACACCTTTTTACCAGTTAATTATAGGATGTCGTGAGGAGACTCGGAGCTTTCATGACATAATATATAATCATATTCATATATTTATTTATAAGTTGATTATTATATAAAAAAACTAATTTGAGCTTTATAAAATATAAAAATATGTATATTTTTTTAGTCATTTTCATGTTGGGAAAGGAAAAACAATATGATTCTAGCCACCGATGATTCACATAAAAATAATTTTATTTCAAGTGTTGTGTTATTTAATGAAAAATTAAAGAAGATGAAAGCCAATGGCCCAATATAGGGAGCATAGTGTAGTGTAGATCATTCAAATTATAGTAATTAATTATAAGTAGAAGAGAGTTAAAAAAAAAAAAAATTATAAGTAGAAGAGAATCTAATTCATACATATCGACTTGTTTTTTTTAGAAAAATAGAAAATTGATTCTACAATTTCAATTTGTACTATTTGTCAATTTAATTAATAAAATAGTCCCCACAATGCTCTCATCCAAGCTCTCGAAAAAGGGAAATGTCAAAAGTCTTTTCTCTTTTACTTTTCTTTTTCATGAGCAAACTGGCCAAGAGAAAAAATGGCAACTAGACCACCACCACCTCCCTGCATGACTATTGAAGAAATTATTTTTAGTTCATGAAAGACTCAATTACACAATATGAAATAATTATCCTTTCACAGACACTATAAAAATATTAAATTATTAACAGTATTAGTAGATGATAGTGAATAAACTTAAATTTGAGACCTTTTATAATTTTTATAAATGAAAATATCAATTAAATCACTTTTTATTTTTATTTTTAGATAAGTGAGAGAAATTTGTTCCATTTTACAATTTTACATTAATTATAGTAACGTGTAGTCAATATTATTATTATTTTTTAAATTTTTAGTAAATATTTTCTTCTCCTTTGCTTTTTTTCATCTCTCTCTCTCGCATGAATGAAAAATCAACATTAATGTTCTGATTCAATTTGACTTTTGAAAGAGCTACAGTGCCCAACAAACACATTTTCTTATGTTTCTTAATGTTCCGATTCAATTTGACTTTGCAATTTCAGATTTCTTAAGATGAACCCCGCAAGCTCAGTGGTAATGTCTAACTAATGTCTTAGCTTTCACACAGCAAAGAAAAAGAAGTTTTGCATTATTTAAAAGTTGGCCCTAACAATACCAATTGAAGATTTGGATCGGCACTGCAAATCATTACCACTGAGTTTGCTGCAAGAGGACCTAGTTTAAGATGCCACCAGAAACGGGCAGAAACGAATTTATTATCCTAAGGGGCAGAGCACGTTCATTTAACTATACCATTGAACTCTTCATCTTTTTAAAATATATATAGTAATATATGAATTTATACAATTTTTTAAAATTTACTCTCTCAATGCATATTAAAAGTCTAAAATATAAATTTTTACACTCTGATTACCCTCACATAGTAATGTTATCTACAATAATAATAGCAACAAGTTTCCCATAATTCTCGTAGACAGCTAAATAAATAAGAACGCAAAGATGAAATCATTTTTCAATCAAGAGATGGGAACAGAGATAATAATTCAGGTATTGTCATTTAGTTCCTGGAGCTATGCTCAAACAACTGGTTAACTTGTTTCCTGGGGTTCAAGTAGGATCCACACCCACTACCAGATAAGCCAAACCAATTATGCATCTTCTCAATCCGTTTTAAGATGGACAAAGCCAATGATAGAATAATTATCGACCAAACCAATGAAAGAATTAGCCCAATTTAGATCAAACACACAAGTTTCAGGCTTTATTATATGAAAAGAAATTATCCGAAATTGCAGGAATGAGAAATATATTACCGGAGAATATTTACAGCAAGATAGAGCAAAAAGAAGCTAGAGAGAGGAGAACATGAGACAGACAGTGAAATGATAAACCTAAAAGATAACAAAATGACCATTTCCCACCATGTAATAATCACTTAAAATATATACCTGGGAAAAAAGGTGCATAAATTTTGTAAGCATACAGCTCATCTTAGATTCTTCTTCCTTCTTCCCTCCCTCATCTGCAAGTAAAAATATACATAAAAGAACATAACAGATCAGTAAACCAGGTCGAAGCACATGTTACGCAGGAGGCAGAAGGTCACAAAAAAATATTACTTTAAACTAATGAAATAACAGATAAGGCCACAAAAGGACTTTAAACTAATTAAATAAAAGAGTTATTAACTATCCATGTTCCTAGCTTCTGCTACAAACATGGAAATAAATACAATTTATTCAACTAAGTAAATCCAAAGATTCCGGATTATGAATAGAAAACTGAGACAGCGAAAGATTCCCCCAATGAAATTAGGCAGGCAGTGAATAGTCTATATTTTTATACAAAAGAAAATAAAAAATAGATATATACTTGGAAAATGACCGCTTAACTTGGGAATGCTGTATATATGACGCAAACAAATAAAAATAAACCTTCCTATTTTTCCAATCTGCGGAGCACACTACTGACAGGAAAGCATCTCAAGGAAATATATTTGTCATTTTAAAGTGAATATCATTTTGACCCTTTGTCCATCCCGATAATCCACCCAGAGTCTAGATTCAAACCAAGACAGTATCATCACGATTATGCAACTCAAATAAGAACGGCTCAGGAAGAAGAAGAATAAAATATTTACTATATGGTACTGAAATTATACAAATTTTGACATGATGATGGCTATCTCATATGCTAATAATGCTACTAAGAGACAATTAGGACAATTGGAATAATGATAAGAAGACTAACTTCAAGGTGATACTCTTCTATCTCTGCCCCTACCTTGTGGCATCCTATCTCCTCAAAATGGTAAACTCTTGGAGGTTGAACTTGATGTGAGGGACTTAAAATGCTCTGATGGGACAAAATCTTGTGGCAAATTGGCCCTCTTGACAATTCTCCTCATATTGTTCTGCAAACTCTGTTGGACTAGTTGTTTCACTGCTTTCTTTTCCTCACTCATCATATCTTCTGTCTCCTCCAAGCACTCCTTTGCGACCCCATTTGGGTTCGTAGAAGATGATGAAGACCCATAAATAGGAGCAGACACTGCTGCAGCCCCCAAATTCCCGCCATAATTCTCCGAAACTTGCTTCCCCTTATCAATTCTCAAACATTCCAGAATCCTTGAAGCCCTCTTCTGTGCTAATTTGCTACCCAAAAGTGTCAACTCAAGCAATGACGATACTATTCCTGCCTCAATCATGGCCTGTCTGTCCCCATAGGCTTTGTGTGCCATCACCATCAATATGTAAGATGCTTTCTCCTGGCATCCTGGTGAGTCTGTCCAGTTCAAAACATCTACCAGAATAGGGAAAGCATCAGGCACAAGGCTAATTGCCTTTCTACCTTCTGGGGTTGATAGTACATTGCTCAAAATTGAAAGAATTCTTTCACTCACTTCCATATCTCCCAGTCTATTCATGAGCAATGGGATTAAATCTGTTTCTAGAAGAAACGAAACATTGGACGAGAATATTGAAAGGTTGAATATAGCTCTAAGAGCATCTTGTTTTACTTGGGCGCTACTTTCATTGTCCAAATCCTTAAGGGCCTTCACCAAGAAGGGAATTGCACCTGAAGACCCTATAATGGTTTTATTTGAGTCCAATGCGCTCAAGCCAAGAAAATTCGCTACTATAGCTTCAGATACAGATGGGTTTGGAGGATTTGGAGATTCTATAATCTTCAGCATTTTGTGAACAGCACCTGCTTTAACAATTGCAGCCTTGTTCCTGCACAAGTTCAGAAAAATGTTGTTTAATTCAATTTCCTGCAACAGATCCAAATCGAAGAGAAAAACTTGATAATCCCAAAAGAAACGCAAATGGCTTAGCAATCCAAACTAAATGCCAACGACACTGTTTCCGGAAAATTAGCATTGGGAAACATTGAAAGTGACTTATCAAAATATTTACTGAGATATATGTAGTTTCTAAAATCCAGGTAAAGAAAATGGACAACATTTGAAAGAAAATATAACAATAAACAAACAGAAAACAACAAATGCAAGAAAGTGACGGCACTTTATCGATCTAAAACCAAACTAGCCCGCAAAATTCTATCATATGCATGTCGGAAGGAAACAACACCTTCAAAGTTGTACTCTAACACAAACACGAAAGAGAAAAACGACTTCTCCTCGGATCACATTATGGTACAGAGCTTAAACTTGATATTCCAAAAGACCACATCAAGATAAACATAAATTAAGACTAAAATTGAAATTCAAAGAGAAAAAAATGACCAAAATTAGTAAAAAAATTACTCACGCATCATTGCCGATCCCAAGATTAAGCAAGGCATAAAGAGAAGCGATCTGAGACTGAAAATCTTCCAGATCAAGCATTCCAACTAAGGGAGGGATGGCTCCTAACATAGCAAGAGTGCATCTAACTCCCGAATCTTCCTTGGCAAGCAATCTTACTCTGCAAGCAGCTTCTCTTCTCTTACATTGCTCCTCAAACTGCAACTCTTTCGCCACTTTCTTGAGCTCCTCCAACGCCTCCACTTTCTTCTTCGTCTCGATCTCAGTCTCAACCTCAGCAATACTCAGCAGATCCGATAACTTCTCCGACTTTCCATTTCTCACTCTCCCACTCGCATTGCCATTACCCTTAACCGAAGCCGACTTAGCCATAGTGATGGTAGTAGAAGTAGTGGAGGAAGAAGAGAAGTGGTCGTCGTGGTGGCGGTACCGAGAGCTACCGCCACAACTGACAGCGTCAAATATTTTACGGCGGAATGAGGAAGCGGAGAAAACGGTCCAGAGACGGAAATGGTGGTGGCCGGCGGAGGAGGTAGAGGTGGCGGGAGAATGATCAAGAACTAAAGATCCGATGTTATTCCGGTGACACTTGGCCATATTTGCAAGTTGCAACAAAAGAAAAAATATCGGGAAGCTACATTGCAGAGTAAAATATGGAAACAGTCAACAGAGCGCCGAGTTCAAGAATGAGTGTGCTCTTTAGTCTTCACTACCTTGCAAAATGAAGAAGAGAGACACAGTTTTTTTTTTTTTTCCCTTTTTCTTTTTTGAGTTTTCTTTCTTCGATTATTTATACCAGTGAGGTTAAGGCAGTGAATCAGAGAGAGGAGAGGCTTTACTTTAGAATGTAATGCAAGGGTCTGTTTGGATGCTGCCTTATATGACATGTTTCTAACGACTATAAAAGTTGCCAGTTAACGGTCCGTTTGGCTTAGATTTTTATTAATTATTCCTATAGAATGTAATTTCAAAAATAAAAAATATAGTGATAGTAAATCTTTTTTTAAATATAAAAAAAATTAATACATTAGTACTCCCTTAAATTTAAAAATTATACTATTTATTCTCTCAAATTTGTATAGATTGCACTAGTATTTTCCAATAAATTTTGATTTACATAATTAATATTTATGAGAAAAAATGAATTTTTTTAACTAATATTTATTTTTCAAATCTCATGATATATTAGTGTATTATATCAAATTACATATAATAAATAGTAATTTTTTCTTACTTATTTTTTAATATGCTTATTTAATCTTCTTTCCGAAAAAAGAAAAAGAAATAGAGCTCATCTCATCCAATAGAATTATTTTATAGATTTAAAATCTTGCCAGATTAATATTTATTCATTTGATAGACTCAATTTCATAATTTCATATGATATAATAAGATTTGATTAAAATTTAATGAAGACATTCGTATCATCTCACCAAATATATATAGCATATTATCTTTTCAATAAAATTCAGTCCAATTAATTATATATTAAAATTTTCAATCATTTTACACCTTCAATATAAAATTTTAATTTAATTGCCCTCTATTATATTCTTTCAATTTCAGACTATTTTGCATTCTAAAAATTTTCAAATGGTGTTATTTGGAACTGAAATTTTAGTATGAGAACCAATTAAATAAAATTTTGTCATAAAATTACATACTTTTTAGCCCATATTTTACATTTATATTTGCAAATTTAACCATATATTAAATAAAAATATATTAAAAACTTAACAATTAATGACAACCTCAAAAGAACATAAAATTAAAAATAAAGAGAATATGACATCCGTCGAAGTGTTCCGTTAAAACTAAGGAGAGAAGAAGCGTATGATTTCACCAAACAAGGCATAACAATTAATAATTAGTGGTGTCAAAACAGTAAAATTAGCTGATTAGTGTTGAGTTTATACATATTTGTATTGTAAACTGGTCGAGCTGTTTATGATACAGTTCAAATCGTGTCATGTTATGTCAATCTGATTCAACTCGTTTATAAACGTGTAAATTTACTGAAATATCAAGAGTGATAATGTCATTTTATAAAAAATAATATATAAATATTATTTTCGTGTCGTGTCAGTCGTATTATATAATATTAAATGACCTAAAAAGATATAGTAATGTCAAATGATTCAAAAAGTATAATCGTGTCGTGTCAGTCATATTATATCATGTTAAATGACTCAAAAAAATATAATCGTGTCAAATGGCCCAAAAAGTATAAACATATCATATCGTGATAAATGACTCAAAAAGCATAATCGTGTCCTGTATTGTTAAATAATCCAAAAAAATATAATTATGTCTTGTTCGTGTCAAATTTTATAATCCAAGTACGATAAGAAAATTAAATGTGTTGTATTCCTGCGACTTGTTTAATTTTCGTGTCAATCCATTTCATAAATGAATCGTATTTGTGTTGATCTTAATTGTATCACTCGAATAGATCGATACGACACGCCAACCCGTTTTAACATTCCTATTAATAATTATTGAGGGGCTAAAAAAAACTTACTTTTGAACTACAATATTAATAAAATTAATTTTAATGTAATTCAGTTAAAATTTAATTTTGAAATATCGTAATATTATGATAAATCAATATTATTAAATTAAAACTTAATCTTTGAAAAGAAATGATAACTTAATATTTCCGGATGTGTTTATTTTATAATTAAAATAATTTTAAAAAAACTAAAATTGTTAAAATTTGCGTTGCTGATACAGCCGGTGAATTTACCTGCTAAAAAGGCTTGTTAAAGAAGTTTGTTAATTAAAGGGGGAATTAGAATTATGATAATGTGTGGTCACAGTGCATCGCGTGGTACTATCCCCTCAATCCCGTCCTTTCATCCCAGCTAATCCGTCCACCAAAGAAACTTGACAACAATGCGTGATCTGATGGACCCCACCTGATGGGAGTATGTTTTAATACAGTAGGATGCGAAGTATGGTGACGGATGGTGAGTTGAAGAGCTGCGTGTCAATTTCTTACTAAAACATGCTTCTCTTCTCTCACTTGAATAAACAAAAGTGGGATGGTTTTGTTTTGTTTTGCTTCTCTTCAATTATTTACTTCTCCCTTTTTACCCTTCACTTTTCCCCCAAATTACTTTGTTACCATTATCAATGGCTCCAACCTAAAACAATCCATAGATTTATTCGTTAACCAATCGGTATGTATAAATTGAAAATAATTTATTTAAATATGTGACAGTCGATCATTTTGAAAATACAAAAAATTTTCAACTGAATTTTAAAAATATTAAATTTTCAAAAATAAAATATAATAAAAAAATTCCTAAGAATTAGCTTTCTTGTGATTGTGCAGACACTAAAATGCAAATAAGACTAGACAATAAAGAGCAATCAAATTATTGGTACGAAAATGCTTGACAGAAAAATGGTGTTGACACTTTGAGGAAAAATTTATTAAGTATTTGTTTGATATTAAGTTAAGTTCAGTATTTTCTCCCTAATCATTACTAATCCGTTTGTTTCCAAAGAAAATTTCATGGGTCCATGAAAATATCCTGTGGGGTTATTAAATCTATTTGGTGACAAGTTTCTAATTTCTTAATCGATTTATTTGCATTTATAAATTGAAAATATTCTTCATTATACATTATATATATTATAAGATATATTGACATAATTTAAGTAAAATTTTCAAAGTATTTACGTGGATCATGCCATTCCACTTAGTTTAATGTATTTTTTTTATTAGAAAGAGGAAATACCTCGTAAAACACATTTAAAAAACACAAATGGTCATTGATTACACAGCAAAAATAGTCAATTCATTTAATTTAATGTATTTTTATTATTAAAGAGATAATATTTTATAAATATATTTAAAAAACACAAATAGTTATTGATTACACAACAACAAATAATTTTTTCTTTGTACTCATTATAAAGCTAAATCGCACTTACTGTGAAAGGAAGAACGTGAACTAAATACCTTATTATCCCACGAGCTAATGTTCTTACCACTTGAGTAGGTCTTAAGTATACTTAGTTTAATGTATTTGCACTATCATTTATTATATTTATATCAAACTATTTCATTTCATGTATTATATTTCATAATGTCAAATACCCAAGAAAGGAAAAAAAAAAATCCTTCTCGATTCAATTTTGATACGAATAAATCACTTTTGCCCAATGTAAAGTTAAAGTAAATGATTTCTCTAATAAAAGGAACTTACTTTCGAACTACAATATGAATAAAAATAATTTTATTTCCAATTAATTTTAATGTAATTCAGTTAAAATTAAAATTTGAAATATCGTAATATTATGATAAAACAATATTATTAAATTAAAACTTAATCTATGTATCAGCCTAGAAAAGATAAGCAGCTGAAATTGTTAATCATGGGATTGGGAATATATTTTTGATTTGTCCTTTCACAAAAAGTGAGAAGAAAAAAGAAAGGGCTTACACAAAAACTTTGCAAAAGCTTGCCAGTAGAAAGCACCAACTCATAACAGATGCTTTTCCTGTCCTAATGCACTCGATATTCACGAAGGTAAAGCAAAGGCTTGACGACCAAGAAAACATCAGTCCCATCGAAGGGCTAGCTGCTTTCTAAACTTCCCAACTCGCAACCTATTTTGGGGAGGAAGATACATCAGCATCGACAATAACTCATGAATCTTACTCCTTGAAATTAATGTCCTATTAGGACATCCATTGCAATTTCATTCTCGACCCCCAATTGCTGTATCTCTCGCTCCAAAGTTTGGGTCGCAGCCCAATGTTGCCCATACATCAATCGCTTCCTTGGTACAATGGAGATCGATTTTGTTTTGTTTGAGCCTCTCTTTGACTCGGTTCATCTGGCAGAGGCGGACAATATAATGACATGTTAAATTCAAATTTAAAATCTTTCATGGCATAAACAAAACAGTAAATAAGAAGTCTCGAGAGATCTGATTTTTCTAAATTGTCACTTGCATGTGTTTTTTCAAAACAGCATATTTAGAGGCTAGAACAGAAAAATTCACAGAAAACCACCCTAGCTTGTATCCAAACATGAGAAACAAATAAAAGCAAATTTAAAATGAATCATTGATAATTGCAAAGTAGAACATATTTGAGGGGAAGGAGATTACCGGTATCTCAACAATTCTTACTAATTTCTTTCCAGACGCTGAAAAACAATATATTCAATCCGATTCATGAATTCTGGACCAAAAGTTTGTCTGCTCATCCTTCCATCATCCAACAGCTTTAACAGAATGTTGAAGACATCATGACGAGCTTTCTCAATTTCATCAAACAGAAGAGCCAGCTGCAGTGGAGAAGAGTACTGGAAGCAGCGAGCGTCTTTGCTCATATCTTGGGCTCAATCAGGTTATAGAGTCCCGTATGAATCTTGTCGGCTATATTGGGCTAAGTTATAGTCAAGCCCATGGGCTTCCTCAATTTTCCCATTTGTTATAATTAGAAACTGTTTGAAAATTGTGAAGCTTCTGTGTCTCTTCTTAGTATTAATTAATTATTCCAGGGTTAAAGTGTCAGTATTTAATGATTATGTGGCGGGTTGATCTGCATCATCACTATAATTATCAAATATTAATCTTTCCAATGCATCGTGGCATGAATTTTATTATTAAAATTATTTAATATTTAATCAAATAGAGAAGAAATCTAGGCCCATATTTGGCGCACACAGTTGGGAGTTCAAAAGGCTCAATGATTGGCTGCTTGAGATTGTTATAAAAGGAGTATGGGCCTAATTAATTGTGATACTACTTTTACTTTGTATTTAAAAAATCTATCTAATGGCTAATTTTATAATCATTTTTAAAAAAAAAAAATTTTAAATTGTCACAATTTCTGTTATTTTTTCGAGGGAAAAAGAGCAAGAAATATTTCACATTGTTGACGAAAGTTATAAAAAATATAAGCCAATACGAGAAAAAACATCCACAGCTAGTAGAAAATGAATACAGCAAGCCACGCGGATTTGAAACTTTTTTTTCTCCCTTGCAGTATCAATACCGTCAATTCGTACTCGAAATTTTTTTAAATTTTTCTCTGGCTCTGCACATGGCCACAAAAATGACATTGTTTCCTCGGACGAGGTCTTAGCTTGTGCAATACCATCCACTATAATTAAATTTATTAGCATGTGCTTCTGCAATACCAATATCGTTACGAAGCACACGTTATCAAGATGAATACGTAATACCTTTCTTGGAGTTTTTTTTTTCCCTAATTACTGTTGCATTTGTTATTTTCTAGCCCTGCTTTTTTTTTTTTGCTTAAAAAAAAATGATAACTCTATCATTAATTCATTTAATTTTAATTCCTATTGAAAAAAAAGAAAAGAGAGAGAACAAAACCTATAAATTTGTTAAGAAAAAAAAAAATCTTCAAAATCTGAATTAATACATAAGAAAAGGGTGAAACTAAAAATTAAAAAAAAAAAAAAAAAACAGAGATATCCTTTCCATGGGAAAGGTAATGATGGCTGAGGAAATAGTGAATGTTCTGCCAAAAGAAATTCAAAGGAACAGGCTGTGCATATCCCATATACTGCGGCTGAGAATTTCATTTCTCTCCTGCTATCACATTTTTCTATCACATCACCCTTCTTATTCATTTCCCTATTGCAAACTAAAACCGCGTACACTAACTTAGTTTCCTTAATTACGCAGTTGATTATTTCATTCTCTTCCTTTGACTAGTCCACCTAGGTTGTAATCGAGTTGATTTGAGTAAGACTCCGTATCGACTCCATTAAATAATTCAAAACTTAAATTCAATTAAATTTTTTTAGTTCTTCGAAACTTAATTTGAAAAATATCTAACAACTCGAACTCAATTTGGCAACTAAAAAAATTAATAGGTAGTGTATTCTAAGGTTATTAAATTTAGTCCGGTTAATAAACTAGAAAAGGTAACATATCAATAGTTTAAAATTGAATCGGAATCAAATCGAAATCGAACCGATTTATGTAAAATATAGAAATAACTTATTCAAGACTGGTTTCATACTCAATAATTAATATACCATACCATACTTTAATTAAATTAACTGTTCAAAAGTGAAATTTCTGCAATTAAATTAATTAATAGGAAACCTATTTAATCGAGAAATTAATAAAGTTTAGTTTCGGTGGAAATTATTTAATTTGATACTTAAATTGTAAAAAATATATAAATTAAATTTAAAATGATAAAATTTTACGGATGAATTAATGAAAATTGGAAAGTTTAAGACCAAATTAAATATATGCAATAATGATATTTAGAAAATAAATTAACAATTATTTTAAGTAATTATAATATTTGTAATAGTAAAATGCAAAAAGAAATTAGACTAAATATATTTTATCTATAATAATATATATAAAATATTGATATTTATAATTCAAAT